>MU858210.1:0-86634 GCA_033297075.1 Rhypophila decipiens
CGCTACGCACGCTGTGGATTACCGAGCCCGATCTACAGCATCCTTTATAGGGTTACTGTACTACAGCCTACCCTATAGAGGCCTGCAGCTTAACATTTCTTAAAATAATATAAGAGTTTATTAATAAAAATACTAACGTTACCCATTAAGCTCCATAATGAACATACGGAATCCAATATGCCTCAATAGTTACCTCGATAGAAGTAGAAGCCTTTCTTTTCTTCCAACCCCTCCTAGAGTCCACAGTCGTACTAGCAGCTATACTAAGCTGCCGGACCCAGTCATCCCGTAGGCTCCTCGTAGCATGGTGCAAGGCGGCGCTCACCGACTCGTCAGTCAAACCCCCCGACTTCAACCGCTCATACACCCCCTTGGCTAGATCAAAACAGAGGTTATCGTTGACCTCCCACAGAGTACCAATGACATGCCGAAAGCCCGCCAGCTGAAACGCAGAGCTGAGGTGGATGCTCTCATCTACCGACCGGTCGTCGGCGACCTGCCCCGATCCACAAGAAGAGAGATAGGCGAGGAACGGCGGGTTCTGGGCGAGGTTGATATCAAGAAGGTCTTGCACCGTTAGCGGGGTGCTCTCCCAGTCGCTGAGGAGGAGCTTGCTCTTCAGGGGCTGGGTCGGATCTGACGAGCCGTGGCCGGCGAAATGTAGAATGCGACAGTCATGCAATGAGGCTAGAACGGGCTGTTTTTGACAAGTCGGCGAAACGGAAGACAGTCCCATTTGCACGCCCAAGCCCCGGACTATGTCTATTTCTTTCGGTGCCTGTTTCAGGTGCGGCTGGTTTGGGGTGTATTCCATGGCGATGAGGACAAGAGTCCTGTCATCTGGTGCTGCGGGCGATGTGAGCATCTCGGCCTTGCGTTGCTGACTGTGGATAATGCTCTTGACGGATGGGCTGTAGGAAGATATCACCCTGTCCAGACTTGTCGCGCCGCCAAGCTCCCGATGATGACCGGCCGCGTGTAGAGGAAACTTGATAAGAGCTCCCGTCGGGACCCACCAGATACGCGGCCATGGCTCGTGCTGACATGCAGTCGTGAAACCTAGGAAGTCAAAGACCGGACAGACGATATGCTTCCAGAGCCAGCCGAGGGTTTGATTCGAGTTTCTCTTGCGAGGCTCGGAATGGTCTTTGATGTCCGCATAGGTGATGCTGGGTAATCCCAAGCAGTGTATGCCAGAGGGCCTAATAATCAAGGCGTCGCAGCGTAAAGGGCTGATATTAAGCAGCACAACAGGGCCTCCGCTTGAAGCTTCCAGAAGCGCGGAACCAGAGGGCGGGAGGAGAAATTGATCGTATCCCGGTTGCTGGCGGATGGTTTGGATGAGCTCATCCATGGACTTTCCAATCTCTCTTCGTCCACCTCCGAGCACCACTGACGACTTCCTGTCGGGAGAGTCGGCATTCAAGGTGTCCAAGACGTTCGAATACCCAGGTTCATTAAGCTTCTCCCGAAGACCCACAAACTGGGAGGCTAGATCAGGATAGTCTTGTCCAAGCGACTCGACATTAGTCCTTAGATCGTACAGTGAGCCCAGCAGGACACCACGACCCTCTTCCAGCAGCTGTACCGCCACGAGCGGTTCTTCGCCAGTGGTCAGTGCGACCGCTGCCGCTTCCGAGGCCAAACCGAGAACATCGGTTAGGATGTTCTGCTTGTCTTCACTGTCAAGATGACGAGGGGCATAGAGGCTGATCAACTTGATGGTATCGTGAGTAGTCTGGCGTGCAGACTTTTGGTCACCATCTTTGAGGAACATTACATCCACCTTCTTGAGAAGCACCTGCCCGGCTTTGATCCTGTCCTGAATAGGGCAGGCATCATCTGACAGTGCTTCAACGAGAAGATCCTTTGCGCATATGTGATCTTCGCCACATCGTTTCAGCAGCAGGGAGGCAAGGTGGGTAGTCCATGAAGCCCTTTCCGAATGTCCTCTCGGTGTTCTCTCAACGGCTCTTTCGGCCCATTCAATGGATTCGTCAAGGTGTTCCGGCCCGTTGTTGTCGAGAAGTTTTGAAAGGTCGTTTGCCCACCCAGCATAGTGAGTGTGGTCTTCTTTGGTGATTTCGATTGCTTCACGTACCAGGTCAATTGCAGTTTTAAGGTCGCCTTCTTCCCGCCTGTCTCTGAGCCCGTATCTCAGGTGGAGCAAGTTTGCCAGACTGTTGAGACGTCGAGCCCGTTGAGGATCGCGCCGCTCACTGGTGAGCGAGACACTTTCCTCACAATAGGAGATGGCCGGCCCGAGGTAGGTCTCGTAATCTGGAGTCCTCTGGTACTTGTCCCGAAGTCGGTTGGACAGGTCTAGTAAGATCAAAGGTCGATCTGCATGATCCTGCGGTGTGCCATCGAGGGCTTCCTTCGTCAGGCTGATGGCACGCTCAAGATCCCGCTGCTCCCGCGTTCTTGTATACCTTGCACCAAGGCGATTGCCGAGTTCACTGGCGATACACTGGAAGTCCTTGGACTCTCCGCCACACAGTTCGAGAGCCTGTTCCGCCTTCCGGATTGACTCGTCAAGATCCGGCCAGTCACCGGTTCTAACAAATCTCTCGGACAGACGAACACCCAGGTTCTGCAGAATGATTGCTTTGTGCCATGTCTCTTCTGCCGGTGTGCGGTCATCAGCGTGGATCAAAGCATTGATAGCGTCGTCAAGGTCCTTTGGGTTGTTGTATTCAACATATCTCTGGCCAAGTTGGTTTCCCAAGCTGTTCAGCATCTTGTGTAGGTCATTATCATCCATGGAAGCCTTGTCGACGGCTTCCTGCGATGAAACAATGGCCTGTTCGAGATCCAACATTTGGCCTTTCACCTTGTATCTTAGTTCCAGGGCGTTAGAAAGATTGCTCAATCTCCCAGGACGGTCGGGATCTCCTTCGGGGGTAAGGCGGACAGCTTCTTGAGCGAAGTGGATTGAATTATTAAGATCTTGATCTTTAGTTCTGAGACCATATCTTGTATGGTAGTAAACAGAAAGATTAGAGAGCATGACTGGGTAGGTTGGATGAGAGTCCGGCACCAGGCGAGTAGCTTCTTCCGTGTCTGCAATGGCGCTGTTGAGGTACTCGGCAGTACTCGTTTGGCAATAATCCTCATATCTTTTCTTTCCGCGTTCATTGAGGAGTCGATAGTTATCTGCATCGAGACCTGGTGTGCTAGACAGATCCTCGACGGCCTGGGGAGGCTCCATGTTGACTGGAGTAAGTGTAAGACAGGGGGCTCGGGACACGAGAGACGATGGTTGGTGATTTGGTAGTGGTGGAATTGGTTTTTAGACGTGCCAGTGTGAGTGGTAAGTTTGCTCGATATTCCTCGGCTATAAAGTTCCCACCACGGAAAGAAGCTTGGGAGACAGTCGAGGCTGGCGGCAAGTGAAACTCGAACATGGCAACGAAATTGCCAGTAGAGGCAGGACCCAAATTCCAAGCCACCGCAAAAATTCCATGTCCTTTCTTCCTGCTTTGCATGTGATTAGTCTATATTTGGCCCAGTGGGGGCAGGCGCTTGGTTGTGCAGGAAGCACCTTTCCAATTTTGACCCTGCCCGGTGCTGGCATATCATGCATGCACCGGCTCGATGCCCAACACCATCTTGTTCGTTTATTAGGCACCCAGACCCCATATGCGGCCAAGTAGGATGGGTTCCCTTTTCTCAAAATCTTTACCGTGTTGCCTGATCCATCCTGACGCTCGTTCTTTTCGGCATTTCTCTCAAACCTTGTGTGGCTACATGTACCATTATGGCGACCATCACTGTCGATAACCAGCCTGAGCGCTGGGCGTTATTGATCGGCATCGACTTTTACATTCCGAACAACAAGTCAGCCGTTAAGGAATCCTTCCGGTCTCTCAAGGGTTGCGTGAACGATGTTGACCTGGTGGCGTCGTTTCTCAAGAGTCGCATGACGTTAGCGTCAAATCACATTATCAAGCTGACTTCTACAAATCAGCTCAACAACTCAACACAATCCCTCCCGCCAGAGGACCCTGCATCGTGGCCAACACGTGACAATATCATCAAGGCGTTTGAGAACTTGGCCAAGAAGCCCGCCGGGAGTCTTGTTTATATCCATTACTCCGGTCACGGTGCCCAGGTCCCCACCGCCTTTCCCAAGTTCAAAGGAAAGGATGCCCTGGACGAAGCTTTAGTCCCGGCGGATTTTCAATCTAATGGCGGGCGGTTTATCAGAGATGTTGAAATGGCTAGTTTGCTTGAACAACTTGTCCAAGCAGGTCTGCACGTCACGTTGGTCCTTGACAGCTGCCATGCCGGGAGTGCAAATCGACAAGCGCACTACGATGGCATCAGGGGTCTCGGCACCATAGAGTGGTCCCCCGACCCGGCATATATGGATAACGCCCTGCCAGAGTCCCTTAATCCTGGGAGCGGCCTGAGGAAAGGCCAGCTTCGAAACAACTGGTTCCTGGAAGCCTCGAAATATGTCTTGGTTGCCGCATGCTCTAGCGATGAGAGGGCAAACGAACGGGAATTTACTGGCGCGGGCACCACTCACGGTGCCTTGACCTATCATCTGATCAAGGCCCTCGAAAACTGGCAGGAGCCTGATCTCTATTGTCAGTCGCTATCAGTCTTGCTCATGGTGATACGTGCCAAGGTGAGCAAGGACTTTCCCCAACAGTTTCCTTCGATCGATGGCAGCGTCCCTTTCAACTTCTTCGGTCTGGGCTCTGGAGATCAGAGAGCACTATATCAAGATGACATGCGCGTCATGGAACTGGACGACAAGGACAGGATTCTGCATTTAAACCAGGGTAATTACCATCGAGTCGAGCGAGATCGCTATGAGGTCTTTTCCAACATGATTCCTCGCGAAACGGCCGAGGCCATAGCAACTATCGAAGTAACCGCTGTCCGCGACCTCCGTTGCCGGGCATCGCTTATTCCCGAGCATAAACAACGTTTTCCCCTGCTACGGATAGGGTTCAGAGCGAAGAGAATCTCCGATCAGCCGCGGCGTTCAGCGGCGACTGTTGCCTTTCACTCTAGGGACACAAGGGACACCCCCGACACAGAAGACATCTGGATGGAAAAGTTTCGTCTCCACAGTACCAAGCACAAGCCTCAGTACTGGAATCTGTCTGCAAGTCGAGAGGATGGGGAACAACCGTCCTTTTATTTGTTCCGAACGGAGCAAGGGGAATTCGAAATTCAGGACGGATCAAAGAACCCGATTCCCAACCTATGCCATGTTGGTGGGAACGATGTGAACTGGACTGACAAAATAGCAAGATGTTTGGACCACCTGGCCAGGTTTCAGTTCGTGAAGGGAATGGGAACTCAGACGCCATCACGGAAACTACAGAAGCACTGGCATTGTACCTTTCGCTTGATTGGGAAGTCGGATCAGGAGCCCCGCGAGCGCGTTATACCACAAGAACAATATGGCAGTCTTCAAAACAACCCGACAAACACTGACGTCGCATCTTCACAAATGGAGCCGATCGAGCCAATAAATGACGTGTATTCCGTTCGTGGCGGCGAATGGGTCCAGTTCTGTTTTAGCAATACGGGCACCGATTCAGTCTACTTCACGCTCATTGGATTTTCCTCAAAATGGGGCATACACAAGGTTTATCCAGAGGGAGAGGGTAGCTCGGAAGAGGTGCAGAAGCAGACGCTACGGGATGTCTCGATACAGATGACAACCGACAAGCCAAACCGGCCCGAAGTTGACACATTCAGGGCCATCGTCACTAAAGTGGCAGCCTCATTTGACTGTCTCCTGCTCGATGATATTGACGAAGCTGGATCTGCCAGCGGTTCTAGTGGTCGAAGCTATCGGGGTGCTGAGTTGAAAGGACATCCTGGAGATGATTGGCAAGTGTACGATATCACAATAAGGACCTCGTGAGATGGTTAGGTCCATGTATCCGCAAGACGGGCCGATAGGTTTCGGTACAGTAACTATGTGTTTAATTGCATGTACTTACGGAAATGCTGCAGTGGATATGGCAGTGTGGGGCAATCTTGCGTTCAGTTTTGACTTTGGACCGAATTACTATGAAGATTCCCATTTCAAGTTCATGTTGGTGTGTCCCATAAAAAGGGGGCCCCTGACGACATGGCTCTCTCTGGCCCGCCCTCTCTCTCATTTGCAAGCCGCCGCGGGGGCAGTGATAGCTTTGCATGCATATGCATGCACGGGGGGGCCCTGGTGAAGCTGTCTGTCGAGTGTGGGCGTGTGGCTATGTGCCGCACGCTGGGCTTCTTTTGTGCTTTTCTTTCGCTATCAACACCCAATCATCCCGTGAGGCTGACTGGGCCATTTCGCCAGCGGCAGATACGAATGAATTAGGCGCACCGGCATTTGCTGTTGGATTGGCTAGGTGTAAGAAATAGTCGTGATCACTGAACGCATGGCCTTCTTGGTTGAAAGGCCTGTTTGCATTCGTTCAATCTGTATATTCTTGTTCTTCTCTATCTGCCTGCTTCGTGATGGCCTACTATAAGTCAGGTAGGGCACGGGGTTTGAGCTCTGCAGCCCCTTTGCCCGTCAGCACTGCATTGTGGCATGATCATGGCTGCGGTGTCTTACGGTGGCTGCATAATGATAAACGGAAGTAAAACAGGATCTGAAGGGGGTAGTGCATCCCGGTGTGATAAGAAAGATAAGGCAACTTGAAGCGAAGTTGTGGTGCTGTGTTTGTTCCCACTATGCAAGTACGTAATATCATGCCAGTGAAATTGCCACATTTTCAGACCCAACACTGTAAGACGAATAACTCTCGGGCGTTAATCACTCGAACTTCCAATTCCAGCTCCCCGACCATCTCGTCCCCATCATCTATCCCGAACCCTCATTCGGACACTTGGCTACGCACCCGGACTGAAATGGAACCAGAAATCGTCCAAACACACCATGCTATTCTGATTGGAGTAGGCAGCCATGAGATGGTCAACGAGAAGCCTCTCCACGGGGCGCTCGCAGACATTGAAGCAGTCGCTGCCATCTTGGACCCACGGCCCTATGTCAAGGTTACCAAGTTGGGCATTGGATCCGATGGGACAATATCTGGTCAAGAACCAACGTGGCGAAATATTCGAGGACTTTTCCGCGCAATCACTCGCGAGGATTTCCAGAGCCCGACAACTCACGTCTACATTCACTTCTCCGGGCATGGGAGCCGTGGTTCTAGTGGACAGGACCATACCCTGCTTGCAATATACGATGATTGGATACCAACCACGGGATTGAGCGGGTATTTGGACAGGCTCATTAGAAAGGGGATTCACGTCACGCTCGTACTTGACTGCTGCTTTTCCGGCGCTGTTCACCGTGATCAGGGCGATGGCGGTGTCCGCTTCTTGGAATACGATCCAGACTTTGCTTCAAACGCTGTCGACTCCTTCCAGGACGGCGATACATGGAGTGGCGCGGTTCAAGACGATTTTCGTGGAGCTGTTTTGGCAGCAGATGGATTCAACACTTTGGATCCCAAAGCTTGTACCATCATCACCGCATGCGATTCACACGAGCAAGCGACGGAGAGAAAAAAGAAAGACGGCACATATATGGGAGTTCTAACCTGCTGTCTGGTGTGGGCACTGGAAGATCTGATGAAGAAAGGGACCCAGATCGAAGACAAATCGCTCATTCGTCACCTACGGTACCAAGTCCAAAAAGCCCAAAAGGCTCATCAACGCCAAACCCCCATGCTATACGGTAGCTCGGAGAATAACTTTTTCACAGAGCTCATCAGTGGTTCCGGATCGGGCATTGTTTCGGATTTCCACGAGGATGGCACGATAACACTCGACGCGGGCAAGGCCCATGGCGTCCATGTGGGCGATGAGTACGATGCGGTTCCGTTTTACGCGGCCGAACCCGCCGACAGGGTGACTTCAATGCACTCTGTTAGGCTCCGGGTAGAGGAAGTTGACAACCTGACGTCAAGACTCTCTCGTATCGGAACTAGCATCGCCCCGATTCCCTTTGCGTCGACGTGGAAGGCAACCCTCGCTGTTTTGTCTTCAAGCAACAAGATACACATTCATCTTCAGTCAAGCATCCCCGAAGCCGATCGAAGAGCACTACTACAACAGCAGGGGCGATACCCTTACCTCTGTTTAGATGAGTCGGACCACCACGCCGCTCCCAACGACTTCAGTGTGGCACTGGACCCCCAAACCGATACCTATGTGATCAATGATGCAACGGGACAGAGGGTTCCGGGGATTCCCAAGATTTTGGGACGGGATCGGGATGCTTTGCAGAACCTGTCAAAGGTGCTTGGACACCTGGCCAAGTTCAACTTCTTCAAGGACATGGACAGCCAGCAGGCTGATGAAGATCTTGAACTCGCATTCACAGTTTCCACGACCCAGCGACGAGGTGAAGATGGTTGGTACGAGGTTCCACACCGGGGGGATTGGACAGCGACGTGTGTCAATAAGAGTGATTGTGCACACCTGTACATTTCCGTCTTTGAATTTGGTTCATGCTGGAGCATCGAGAATATTCTTGGAAGGGACGGCGAGTTTTGGACTTTGAGTCCTGCAGAAGAAAGAGATCTCACTCTGGAAATGAAGCTCTTGGACAGGGACAAAGAAGAAGAGGATATGACTATCAAGATATACGTCACAACAAAGCCAACATCGTTTCAGGGTATGACACTCCCCAAGCTCGACCAGATCATTTCGGGCAAAGGCGACAGTGAGACGCAGGCATCGAACCCTTTGGATAAAATGGAGAAGTGGGCGGTGCATTGTTTTCGCTTTAGAATAAGAGCAGGATGAAGAGCAGTCGCTACTAGGTACATGACATAGATGGAAGTGTAACACCCGTGCCTCGAGAATCCAGAGGCTCCCTTGTCACTAATGCTCTTTAAATTCTCTTCAAATGCTCCTCCTCGATCGCTTGCCCCCCCAACACAGAGTTCCCGGATTCATCCGAGAGAGTGTAAGACTTCCGGTACAGGCCTGGGCCGACCTTTTCGTGGTTGCGTTGCTCGATAAGGTAAGGCCCTTGCTTCTGTTCACCGGGCAAACACACCCATACTTCATCCGCTATCACAAAGGCATAATTAACCTCCGGCCTGGCGATACTGGGCCTAGAACTGTCTTCTTCCTCAATGATGAATGTTCGGTCATCCCGGGAGCTTTGAAGTTGAGAGAAGATCTTGTTAGCACACAACGAATGGGTGTTCTCCGGGCTTTGTAATGGTCTCACATCTCATCATCTGCCGGGCTGGTATTGTCATTAATTGAGGCCATGATAGCAGTGGCTCTGGAGATTTCGCGTCAGCTGTTGGAAATCCGTAAAATATTCTGGTGTTTGTAAAGAGGAAGTTATAAGGGACTCGGACGATCATGGAGGTGTTTAGCTCAAAATATGCCCCTTCGCCGTTCAGCCAGCGGGTTAGGCCTTAAGATCTGTATAGACCACAATGCCCAACAAGAGCCTCATCCGTCACCAAACTCCCGAAAGATGGGTGCCACGTCACGAGGCATGCAGGACCGGAAAAGTGGGAGTGGCACTCCCGCTGTCGTCAGGCGAAAATACCAGACAATTCATGTAGTATTTGAGACATGTCGGGGAGGCGCAGTATTACGCAGCCAAGAAATGTCCACATCGCCCGGCGCCTATGAAGACAATTTTGAGGTGCACTGCCCGTCAAAAGAAAAATCCAAAACTTTCGACTTTGGAATTCTGGAGATGAAGTATTCCAATTCC
Organism: Rhypophila decipiens; assembly: GCA_033297075.1. Lineage (NCBI taxonomy): Eukaryota > Fungi > Ascomycota > Sordariomycetes > Sordariales > Naviculisporaceae > Rhypophila > Rhypophila decipiens. Next base: position 9,716 of record MU858210.1, read on the forward strand.
GGCATTTTACTTGCTTTATTTTGCTTCACGACTAACCAAACAAGGCAGGATGTACAGATCACAGAACGAACCCCAGCATATTGACATTGAGCTCGGTGTGCCTGACTCTGCGAGACATGCACAACTGCCATCGTCAACACCATCGCCATCATCGCCATCATCATGGCCACCAAGTTGGACTGGCTGCTTAAGATCTATGAAACGGATCAACATCAGCAGGTCCTTTCCCTGGCGATTTGGTGACAAATCGACCACCCGCGAAACGACAGGCACGACGGATCATCAATTGCCATTATACCACAGTGGGTTCAATCGCCTGCGTAAAGCGTGGCCCGTCTACCTCTATAAATCCCTTCTGAAGTTATCATTGTCGACCTAACACTCCATACGAAATAGTTGAGGACTTCCCGAACAGTTACCCTCGCTTCTCAGCTCTCATGGCCGCTCACGACTCCTTGCTCGTAACCAGACGCTTCTCTCACTTACGAACGCGCCTACTTCTGCTAGAGCAGGACCGGGTGGCCGAGCTAGAGGAAAAGCTGAACAAAATCGACCGAGACGAAACCCGGAAGCTCTTCCTGGGCAACAGACGAAGAGACAAGAATGAAGAGAGGTTGTCTGTCCTTGAGGACCTGAGAGGGGCTTTGAAGTCGTATGGTAGGCATTTATTTGTTTCTTTGGGATTAAAGGAAGGCCACGAGGTGTAAGAAGTAGACATCGGGCATGGGAGCTACATCAACAATGATGAACAAAAGAATTATAGCACTGACAGCTTCGCCACAGACGATCTAGTGGAGCGTAGCTTCCGCATGCTCCTTCCCCAGCCCGCACACCCTAAAGATGTGGAAAATCTCCAAAACTGGCACGAGGCAAACGGAAGCATCGCGAGATCAGAAATTGCCTTCCTTGAGCGGCAGGATGACTTGATGTCGCCTTTGTCATTGTCATCGGGCCCAGAAGCGCTACCAGCATGGGTCGAGAGGCGTGTGACAGAGAAGCTGCTCGCTTGCTTAGGAGTCAGTACACGTCACCAACCTCTGTTCAAGACAACACCCTCTCTTGTTTGGCTATGGCCTTGCTAACTGCCCACCTGTATCCGTCTTCCCCCGAATACAGCTTCGTAAATCAAGCGTATCAAAGGACCCCCTGGTGCGGATTTACTCACGACAGTCTACGGCTTTGCTTACCCGCGCGATCATCACCTCGATGGTGATTATCCTCGTTCTGCTGCCCATGATTATATGCTACCGGGTAGAAGAGCAGGACGCGAGGCTGGCTATTGTGGTCACGAGCACGGCACTCTTTTTATTTGCTCTGTCGTTGGCAACTGGCAAGGACAGGATGCTGGAGTTGGTTGTAGCCGGTGCGACGTACGTAACCTCATCCCTGAGCAGGAACATTATGCTTGTTGAGTTTTCTCTGACATTGGCATACGTTTTGCAGGTATACGACTGTGTTGGTGGTTTTTATCACGGGGCCGGGTGGGGGTCCATCCTGAATCAAACGGATACTGAGAAGGTCTTGAGCCTCCAAGGCCATTGTAAATGACTGAACTTTAAGCTTTTAGATGAATCTGGCTTTGGAGAGTGGACTTCAAGTTAGGGAGAAGCAGAACGGCGGCCCGGCTTCTTTACATGTTGTGTTAGTACATCCCGTAGCGAGACGAGAACAGCACATGAGGGGGCCCCCGGCTATCAGGTACATGGGTAACAAGACATGCATTGTTGCGGGTAGGAATGGGTGAGATTATTCATGTAGAAAATGTTGGCTTTTGGGAGGACGTTCTTGAAATAGCTTGAATTTAGGATAACATGTTTTGCCACATTCATTTCTACTCCTTGTCCTCTCCATCTCTGTGTCTCAGCCCTTCTCTGCATGGGACTCGGATCTTCTCGTATCGTGCCATCCGACCCAGCCCATTCCGCAGCTCGATCGCTGGATCCATGCAGGCCAAGGAGCAACGAAGGATACATTCACCGTGTGTGCTCAGGGCTAGAGACGATATCCCTCCAAGATCAACGTAAACGAGACGCATCAAGAAGGCTCATGTGCCTGGGACCTTCCCCGACCTCGGCCGCAGCCAACATTTCTCTCATGGCAGTGCCATTGGTACCCCCCGGCCCTCTCCCATAGACTGCCTCGGCGAACATCCTCAACTGCATCGCGAACTTGTCATCGCCATAATGTTGGTTGATGCCTGCCTTGTCGACCTTCTGGTGCACATTCGCGTAGGCGTCACCGCTCTTGCCAATGTTGAGACACTCTTCTCTTGTCTCGGCGGTCCACCAAGAGGGCAGCAGGCCGGTCTTGTGCTCTACGCTGTCCAAGAAGCGCTGAAAGCCGATCACCGGGTCGCCACCGCTGTAGAGGCTGTCGGGGCTCGCGATGCCGTCGAATTTGTACTCGTCGTCCACTCGCAGTCGATAGGCGTCGATCAGCAGAGTGAAGACGTCTTTCTCGGGACGGTCGTGCAGCCAAGTGCCGTCGCCAAGACGGGTGAACGGGTTCGAGACGTGGGTGTCGAGTGGAGGAGGGCCTTTACCGCAGAGCTTCTTGTGTGCCTTCCAGTCGTCCTTTTGGCAGTCCCGTGAGCAGTAGGGAGTGACGTTGCATTTGGCGCACTTCTTGAGGGAGACCTCCGGGGGAGACTTTCCGCAGGCTGTGCAAGACGACATTGTGTTTTTGTTTTGTGTTGGCGATGTAGTGTTGTGAATGATGTTGAGGAAGGTTGATGTTTCGTGAAGGAAAATGTGGAAAGATGACGAGTGTTGACGCTATTTCAGTTCTTAGAAATGGCGGACCTGTCACTGGGTCCGGACTCCGGATGGATGCATTATTCCGGATGCGTTGTCCAGTGGGTACCCGTGACTGGTGATGCCGAGAAAAAGGGGGGCTAAGCACTAAGACTACTACTAATTTAGGTAACATTTCCACGTTATTCTTTGCCTCTTCTCTCCTCTGTACCTCAAGCTTTACCATGGGGTTCACCATAGTGTAAAACCCCATCGGCAAAACATCTGCACCGCAACCATCCTGTAGACGGATATCATACTTGAGAAGAATATGAGACAGGGCCAACTTCAGGATGTTGTTGGCAAAGAATCGCCCCGGGCAAATATGGCGACCGCCACCAAACACATGATAGTCCGCGCTTGATTGAACAAACTGGCTGGATGTATCACCTGCCTCCCGTCGCCGAAGAAATCTGTAGCCATCGAACTCGTATGGTTTGGGATAGACAGCCGGGTCCCAGAGATTCATGGACTCGACCATGATATGGGAACCGCGGGGGATGATGTTGCCGTCAGGGAGGGTGGTGTCGTTCAAGGCGATCCGCTCGAGAGCGACTGTAATGCCAACTGAATGTCAGAAGCTGTGAATCCATGGCCGGGGTAACCTAGGGGGTCCAGCTCACCTTTGGGACTCGAAAGTATTTGTGCCTCTTTCATCACACTGTCCAGCAGGACCATGTTTGTCAAGGCAGATATCGTTGCTCCATGCGTGGTTACCTGCTCGGTGACCTCCTTTCTCAGAGCCGGAACGATGTCGGGGTGCGTCGCAATTTCAACAAGAATCTGCCTGAACGCCTCGGACGTGGTGAACAACCCAGCCATGGCGAGAGACAGCTGGATGTCGCCTGCTTCGCCTTTTACGCCAGCGGCCTGCGTCCATGAGAGAGCATCGTTGAACTGCGAACATTCGCGGCCCTCCAGCTTGGCCTTGAGGGCTTCTTCCTGCCTCTGCGCCGTGACTTGGTTCATGATGATGCGCGCGCGCGTGACGAGCTTGCGGCAAGTGGTCGGATTGGGGAGGAACCACTGGACAAGGGATCTTGACCAAGGGGGGTACGCCTAAAGATCGCCGACGGCTGCGAAGAAACTCATCACATAGTTTTGAACAAGGTCCAGCCACTCAGGGTCGTCGCACTTTTCTGGTCCAACGAAGACGGACGAGGACCCACGCGCAATGACGCCCGTGGTGTCCTTGTACCAGTCGATGGTATGCCATGAGTCGGCATTCCCCCAGAGGCTGTCGAGCCCTCTTGCTATGCTCAAGCTCATTGTCGCAATGGTACTGGCATTTTGACACATCTTGGAACGGATTACAGTCTTGAGTGCTTCATCTGCGGAATGGAGCACAGTCTGCGCCTCGAATCCTGGGAATCCGGCGAAAAAGTCTTTCTTGACTAGCTCCTTGTGGTCAAGGTCTTTGTTGGCTTTCACCCAGCCGGCGAGGGTGTGTGGGAGAATGATTTTGACACCATAGGGGACCTTGACGCAGAACGGACTGTTGAGTCTTGCTAAGCCGTCGCTGATGATCTTGCCGGCATGCTGATGCAGGGCGCTGCGAGCTTTGCGACCGCGAAAGTCGTTCGGAAAAGTATTCAACAGAGGAAAGGGAGGACTTCTTGGCCGGAGGAAGTATATTCCTGCGATAATGGCCAATGTTGTCCAAATGCGAAAGTCGCAAACAATCTGGTTGATAGTCATGGCGAGGAAGCTTTGATTTACTTCAAGGAGAGGAATATGATGAAAACCCCCATAAAGGACGTCCCTTTTTTCGCAAGATGAGGTCTCGCAGCTCCTGATATACTAGGTACCGGAAAACTTTCCGACACTAGCTCACTTGGCAAATCACATCTAGGTGGAGCGAGCTGGGACAGGGTGGATATGACGAAGAGTTACACCGAACAACCAGACCTCACCTCGCTAATCTCAGCCTGGGATATTTATTTGGACCACTTTCTGGCTAGTCATTCAAGACTCAAGATTCACAGTCGCGCGCCATCATAATTACCCATACTTATCCGTACATGATGCTCGCCCTAACTCAAGTTCCTCAGCTTTGTACCCAGGTATAATCACCCTGTACAACACCGCCAATCTTCCACGGGGCACACGTCTCAGTCCCATTCGACACCGATCCATCACAACCAGTCAGGGTCCCCTTTGTACAGACAAAGACGGGAGTAAACCCAATTCGCCCAATCACTCCGGCCCGATATGTGAAAGCATACTGACGGCCCTTGGTCTCGGGCCGAGAAAACGGTATCGACAGACTGGTGGATATAATCACGAGGGGATCCCCAGTCGAGAGTTCGAAGCCGGTAGACACCTCAATGGTCTCATCATAAGTTGCTGTGGAGACGAAGCCCTTTGGGAAAGGCCCGATGGTTGCCGAGATAATGATCGTGTCAAATGTTTTAAAGTATGGTTCTGGGTTGTCCGTTGCTAGGGCGTATGACCCATCTTGCCAAACATCACAGCCATAGGTAAAAGGCAGAAGGCTGACACCCAGGAGGATGAGAGTATGCCTCATCATGTTGGTGGTGGAACTGTGGAGCGGACAGGTTTGAGGATGCTTTTGGTTTTGGAAAAGGTGATGTTTGGGATGATCGAGTTTGGGCTATTACAAGTTGCGTGCCCCTTTGCAGCAAGGAGGTCCTAATGGGTTCTTATACGGATTGTCAGCATACCGTGATCATCTATCAATACCAAGTTCAAAGACAGTTGCTCGGACTTATGACGTCGTGCGATATACGCACCCAGTGTTGCCAGGCCGGTTATAGCAGTGCTCGTTCATTTGGACAAGATCAAACCGGCACACTGTGATACGGTCAGATTCTTGGCACGTCTTCAATGCCACCTTCGAGCCAACAACTTGGCATAAGAGATCAACATCATCTCGACTTCCAACACTGGTGAAGATCCCCTTTCTACGGCACGAAGAACCAACAGCTAACTTGAGCCAATATATAACTCAACTTGGCACCTCGACAGGACAAGGAGTATCGCCAAATACTACCTTTCAAGTAGGTGCTTGCGGCTCCCACGATTACTCCCAGAAGATTTCTATCGATGTAAGAGCTTGTGCAACAATGTCCCTGGTCCATGGCCCTCGTCATCGCAGGGAAGTGATAGAGAGGTCCATCTTCTCATCTGTGTGAATACAGTGATGAGCTCACACGGGTAGACATATCACGAACTCCTCTCATGACGATCAAGGTTCAGTTGATACGTGAGCATGCCAGTGCTGACTTTTTCCTTACACTTGGGCTCCTCGCCAATTTCAAGATGGGTGAAAGCATGTGATTGTGTTCCAATCCGTTTGTTTTTCCACTATGCTGCCTGCACGTGGCGGACCCGTCGATCTCGTAAACAATTCTCATAAACGATCCATGGCTGCCAAATACCAACCATCAGATCAGGCAATAGGTTACGAGGCTGCTATCCGATTGTTGACAAATGACGTCAATCCCCTCCAACCGTTGCCCGGGGTTGTATTTCAGGAGTGTGTTGGTTCTCGACGGGGCTTGGCACACGTTTTCCTTGAACACGAGCAACACGACTCGGACAGGACGGAGTTGAAAAGGGAACGGAACTTTCTCGCCGTCAAAGAGCTTTGGACACGGGTCAGACACGGATCACAAGCTTCAGTTCTTCCAGTATTCCCGACCAAGCGCCACCAATTTCACACCATGATGGTCATCTTGCGAACCTTGGCCTTGGGCCTCCTCCTTGTCGTGTCGACTTCGGCCTTCAACTGGACTGATCTCGAACCCCCTGGACTGGCACCCAACGAAACACGCTTCATTGCATTCAAGCCGTATCCCGAAGACCCAGAGTACAAGTCGACAGAATGGACATGGCGTAAGTGACATTTGTCCGTGCTGATGGTAGGAGATTTCACCCACTGACACGGCACATCTAACACGAGATAGGCGTCAACATAACCGACATTCCAGCCCCAGACGAGGAAACCAATTATCCACTCGGCAAGCCCAGTGCAAGATCGCCCGACACTCGCGCTCTGCTGGTCACCTACGATCTCTCCTGGCCGGGTGGAGGATTGCTCCAAGACACCGTCTCGAACGACGCACCAGGTTTCTGTGTGACCTATCCTTATACCATCGGCAGTATGCCAAACGTGACCAACAAGTGGCCCGAGGCAAATACCGACTCTCCCGACTGTGCGCCAGTCCTTGGACAGGCATGCGTTGACGCGATAGTGAAGATGGCCGCAAAGCCTGATCCTACTAGGGATAGCTGCGAGGTACACAGGTCGTGGTGGACGCTCCCGGAGTGCGAGAGCTCGTTCGGATATCACAACCGCCATCGCGAGAGCCCTTTTGGATTCTACTACAACCTGGCTTCTGGAATGGATCCGAACCCGGGGAAGGCGTTCAACTGGATTGGGTACACGTATGACGGAGCGAACAACCAGTCCATCTACGAATCAGCCGTGATCATGCTGCAGATTGTCATGTTTCATTCTACAGCACCTCGGTCTGGATGGTTGAATCAGTCGGACCCGAAGCCCAGAAAACCCATGTTGGCTTGCATGAGGGTCAAGACTGACAAGCTCTCTGAAGAGATATACCAGCGAATTGCCGACGGGAATTCCGGGTACAGGAATGGCGTGGACGTGGGCATGACATTGGGAGTTTTGGGTCTTGCAATCGTGGTCGCATGGGCTCTGTAGGTTGATTCCAGCATTCGCAGCGAGATATCGCCAAATGTAATTGACTAAGGTGGTCATAATGAGGCTAATGAAGATAGAAAAGACGGGCCCGAGACGGAATCAGCATTGATATTACCTTGGTCTTAATTATGCATGAGCCACAAATGCATTTCCACAAAATGTTGCTGATGCTTGGTGCCGATGTCGTCACCCGCATCCATTTGAATGCTTGTTTCGGTCTGTGAATGTGATAAACACCTGCAGGCATTCATTTCCCATGTACCAATCAGCTTCAAGCTTGTCCGTTTACTATGAATCGGTTTGATACTGTTTAATCGCCTCCCAAGTGGATGCCGAGTCAAGACTATGAAAAGACCCACCGTCACACCACCATGGACACATCACCATGACATGGCCTAGACGCCGTAATCACCCGACCTAAAGACCGTTGGAGTCATGACACTATTCCCAAAAGACCACATTAGGAATCCCGTCCGGGGTGCCATATCTCGGCCAAACCATTGTTTGAGGTTGCGTCTACATTATCGCCGTCCCCGCCCTCACATTGCCACTCGTCCTCCGTCCTTTGGGTCTAGACAGAAACACATATAAACTGGCAACCCATGCAGCAGTCTTTTCTCTTTCTACCTTTGTTTCTTCCCACCTCTCGCCATCAAGGTGTTTAAGCCCCCCTGAAAACACAAAGTGCAATCCTGTGCCCTAACAACGCTTGACACCGACGGATATCCAGGCATCATCATCCATCTTTACCAAGCGTTGCTTTCGGCGGGACTCGTCGAGGTTCGTCATTTCCACTCAAGCTGGGACGGTCCATTCTCCTTTAGATGACGACTGGCTGACCGAGACTCGGAATCAGGACAGCAATCAACCACGGCATCTCATCTGCGGTTCAACATGATCGTCACCCGGGCGATTTCTGTCACAAACTTTCTGGTTGCTACTTCGGCGTTGGGCTTTCAGGTGTGCGTTCTATACCCGTGGCATAAACAGCTGGACGAAGATTTCGAGGCACTGAAAAAGGAACACTTGCGGCTTCTCCACATCATCGAGAAGAACAACGTTGAACGTGCCGCCGAGGTCGCGAAGCCCAGAGGGATTTTAGGAATTCTCGGTTTTGGTGAACGGAAACCGTGAGGTGCGTTATATCCGGGTCAACAGCTGAGACCGCTCATATCCGAACCGGACACTCCAATACTCGCCTGCATCATCCACCGTCACTTGCCACGGCAGCCGAGATACTCCAGCACACGCCCGATCGAGCACATCGACAGGCACGTTGCTGGACAAGTTCAACGCCGTCAGGCTGTACTTGGCTCCCGCCTTGGCCGGTGCTGTTTATTCCTTCTTTACCCATGACGTCCTCACGGGACGCCCGTTGACATGTATGCCCTCCCAGCTGCCTCATACAGGTTATTCCCCGGAAGAAACAATCCTCTTGGCCGTCAATTCAAAATCTAGATGCTGATGGTGCACCCTTTTAGTGTAAAGACGAGGGGTTCGGATTCCCGTCCCCTGGCCAAAGCCACCGAGGTCGAGTCCCGCTGACTGGTTGTTGAAACCAAGGTCAGCGTGAATGTAAGGAAGAAGGTGTGTTGACGGCAGTGCTTCCCTGTCTTTTGTCCAAAATGGCGAATATGGCACGCTGGCGTTGACATTGGCCACGGGCAGGCGGCTCGGAGCCAACTTATCTTGATCCCTTGCTCTTTACTTTCAATGTTGCCTTATACAAAATGATAATACCTAATAGACTTTGGACCGTACTTTCCGCTCCTTGTAAATTTCCTGGTAATGACTTGCGTTTGATGCCGACTTGTTGTAGTTCCTCAGAGACGTCTGGGTGTTTGAGACGGATGCAAGGGTCGCGTCTCTGTGACTGGGTGACTTGAGTTCAGAAATAGCTGCACAGATCTTTGTAACTCGCCGATATGCTTAGGACTGGTCTTGTGCATCCGGCACATCGCCTGAACCTGTATACACACCGTCAGGTATGGTCGCTGCCACCCATATCGACCTGTGCCACGCCCCGATGTTTGTTTCCATCCAATCTCGAGTGAGTATTGTTAAGGCGTGGTACGGGATCGTGTCCCGGTTGTCGGGACCGAGATTCAGTCGGGTGCTCAGGGTACTTGCGCTCCCGAATCGGAGCTGGGCGGTCTCTGTGCCTCACCACTGCTGGCCCATATCTGCGGATGCTGGGCTCTGGGTATTTCCCCCTTTCCTGGTTTTCCACTTCTCCGCAAAGTTGACATTTCCAGGGAATGCAACAAGATTGCAACCTGGAGACAGGCCTTTACATTCAAGTGCCGTGTTTTAAATTGCGAGATTTCACAACGTGCTGTGCCATATTCCCACCGCTTACATCTGGACGCCTGCTGCATCTCTGGTGGAATCAAGGGCTCGATCCAGCTGGTTCCCTCACCTGTCACGTACCGCATTGACATGTACCCCTTGAGGTAGCCGGCGTGCTCGCCCATCCTCGTGCCGGAACAAGTTGTGAGATGTGACCCATCCGATCTGTATATGCTTCTCTCACACACAGATAGATGGACATGCTCACTCTTCACAACCAGGAACCATCAACCCATCTTGGTGTAACTCTGCCACTCCCCGGTAAGATATGAACAGATCATACGCGTATATATGCAAGACAGATCGACTGCCAAGGTTCATCCCCGGAATGTATGCTGGTGGCACAGGATCTTGCGAGAGTGTCTCGAATTCAAGTGACGTTGCCCCGAACTCTTGTCTGCAATGGCTCATTATCCCAGGTCTCATTACCCAGTTGTCAAGATCTGAAATCGTAAAAGCCCTTGGCCAACAGAAGAGGTATCTCCAGTATCAGAACAAACGCCTGTTTTCAGCCCTCAAAGCAAGCATTCAAGCCCCAAATCACAAATACCAAAGCTCATATCAGACTATATTCCATGCCTTCTTCCTTCCTTGATGTCCCTTTCGACTGTTGCTCTCCGCCCTGCCGACCGCCTTGTTCACCGTCCTGAAAGGATCAACGAGGTCGGTGATATAAGGGTCCTTGTAATACGTGTTCAGCTCCGTCTCGCTCCCATGTCTTGTCCCAAACACTCCGCCGCCATCGTGGCTGCTGCCCCCGGTCCCACCACGACTTTGTTTGCCATCCATATCGAGCGTCTCGAACTCGCGGATCTCGGTCTTGACGCTGAACTCGCGCGTCACAAAAATGGCTCCGAACAAGGGTCGCAAAACAGGCCAGAAGATGGGGACCGAGGCGCAGATGGACGCCACATTGACTTCGAGGATCATGAGGAGGAGAGATCGCGGGCCGTACCAAGTGGGATCATGTGTCGGATAGAAGCCGCCTTGGTAGTAGATTGTCTCCCAGACTCGCCAGGTAGAGAGCGTCACCACACTGGGCATATCGATAATCGATTAGCATTGGCAGAGGCAGGGAAGCGGATGTGTGGAGAGTGACATACGTAGCACCCATCAGCAGCAAGACCATGAGCCCCAGCCTGGTCTTGAGCGTGACATCGGGCTGGAAGTACAGCTGGAAAGGGATGGCGGTGATGTACAGATCAAAAACCGTGTTCATGATGTTGTGCGAGACCAACGTGGCGGTAAACATGTGTGGCTCTTGGCTCGCATATCCCCAGCATTTGGGGTTCTGGCTGAGGATGTTCCAGGCATCCGAGATGACAGTGCAGGGGAATAAGGATAGGATGAGAAAGGTCAGACCCCATATCGAGACAAGGATGATGCCGGCGATGCTGAGCTTATGAGGCCAAGTACCTCGGTCAAACATCCTCAGGAATTGGCACAGGATGGAGAGTTTGATCAGCGCGGTCGAAAGATTAAGGTTGATGTTGAGAGCGTAGAAGAGTTTGAGGTACGACGTAAAGTCGCCGACGGTGAGCAGGAGGAAATGTCTGCCCAGGCCATGGTTGATTGCTAGGAGGAGTCAGCTGGTGTCAACAGTGAAGAAGTAGAGGGGCCAGCCATACTGAGGAGGTAGACCACTGATGCTGCCGAGGTAAAGATCTGGCCTCGTGTTAGCAAATCGACTGGGATGGCATGGGACCGTGACGTCAAGAGCTGGCTTACAAGATAGAGAAACACAAGAAGATCATCCAAGCCCGTCATCCGTACGACCCGCAGACGGACATAGAGACGAAGTCCAACAAAGATCCACGAAAGAGTCTGGCGGTGTTAGCTGGCGGTTGTCAACCTGAACGGCCAAACACTCGCACTCACCAGGAACGCAGTCACAAAGCCGATCAAGACACTGGGCTCGTTGGTCCATGGCTTCGGTTCTTGAAGATTATTATAGTCTCGAGGCGGGCCAAAGAGATCGATCAGTCGGGTGTTGTCGTCGACGTGGAAGCCGCTGCCAGCGTGGCCTGCCATGGCTAAGGACGGGGTGGTGTCACGGTCAAGTGTTGATGGTAGATAAAGTTGTGACATCCGCCATGAACAACAGGACCGGGTCAGGCTCGACTTATGTCGTTGAGAAGCAGAATCGAGATGGCCGTCTGGCGCCAAGGGTATCGCCGTTGCATGTGTATGGTTTCGCCTTTGCAAGCCATGAACCGGGCTGACATCGATGTCTCAGAGGGCTGGGCAAAAACCAGAGAGATGACGAAGCTGACTGACAGCAGCAACAACTTGGAAAGAAACAAGAAATGTGTTGCTCACTCAGTGTTCATAGAAGACTGATGCTCCACGATGTGCATCCCCGAACAATGAACATGCACCACCACGCAGACAATATGCAGGACGCTACGCAGGGGCCGGCAACGACAAGGCCATAGCGGCGTAGAATGTCCAGAGATGCATGCACGGGGCAAAGAGCAGGGAAATCTGAGGAGAAGAATAAAGAAGACTCAGTGTTAGTCAGACTTGAAAGTGCGTCTCTGTCCTTCTTGTCCCAAGTCTTCAATGGTGTTGCTGTCGCCGTGCGCATTGACGCGGCACGTTTCCTCTGACACCATGCAAGAAGAACTGGAATTCTTCTCCAAGAAATTTGTCAGAGGCTCCCATGTGTTGTTAGTGTTCAAAGGCAGGAAGATGCCGCTCCGCTTAGCAGTTCATGATCACGCCAGGACCAAAGCGGAAGGGAGGGTGTCATCCTGTCCCGCGCTGTCGGTAGCACCAGGCACGCCAATCTCAACAAGCGATATGCACCATGCATGGAGCAGGGCCCGAGAGGGTTCCATCTCTGCTGCACTGGACGGAATTTGGGGGTCTCAGGTTCACTTGTCACTCGGGAAATCTTTATTTGAGAATCCTGAACGCTGCTGTATATTTGCCGCGTGCAGGACCAGGAGCTACTCATGTAGGTGGCTATTTAACCGTCGACATCCCATTCGTCGGGCTTGCTCATCTCGAAACATGCACCAAGATGAGTCGTGTAGATCTTTGGAGGCAGAGAATCGATATGCGATAGACTTTGTTCCACGCTGTCAGGCTGGTGCGGAGCAAGGACCCGGGGTCCATATGGGTAGGGCTGTTTGAATCTCTTGACTCTTCTAGATCTCCCGGCTTAATTAGACCTGCCCTACCCCCGACCTCGAACTTGAATCCTTTGGTCGCTTTTCCCCGCGAGCAGACCGAAACTGAACCACAGGCTTGAACCTATGGCACTGAATAGCGTTAGATTCTCAGTAGACTATAAGCACTCTGTGGCACAGGATCAGCGTATTCATGCTGGCCTGCGCAGATTAGCTCCGACGGCAGTTAGTCGGGCAAAAAGGGGCGGAAATCAGATTATTTGCCGACCAACACCCTCAGGTCTATCTTGACAACACATATCCTGTTGAACCGACAGGCAGCCAAGTAAACAAGCACAAAGCACCCAGTCAACAGCACATCTTGATTGTGCATTTTGCTTTGGCGCCACCAGGCACAAGTCTGTTTGAGATTCCGCCACCAGCCTCACTAATACGGGAAGCCAGCTACTTTTCGTCATCTTGACCAGAAGCGGTAGGGAGGTGTGTCCAGTCGTACTACCAGGTCGGAATGCAGGCCAACGTAGATGTCTGGAGAAGCGGCAGGAGTTAACAGTATATCGCTACACCCAATGACAGCAGGCCACTACTCGCCGTATCCTGCGGCTCAGTAGTTGCTTCCAGATTCCGTACCCGCTCTTGGCAGCTGCTTTTGCTCGAGCATATTAAAGCTTTAGATGCTGATATCGGGGTACCTTTCTCGCCGTCTTGGTCACAAGAACATTAAGGGCCTTGTGCATAGGTTGTCTGCGACCCTCTCTCACACATACCATGCACAAATTCGCCGACGCTTGCGGCCACGTTGCACCCTTGGCCGCGCAACAGGTGCTGTCAGTCATTTGCGGGGAGAAGTGAGCAATGAAACATGTTTGCTGGAGCTATGATCTCTTGCTACCTTGGACACTGAGCGCTTTGATAGCTCGGCATCGCTCTGCCAGTGAAAAGAGAGGCGAAGGCCTCGCATGATGGAAGAACGCGACGGTGCTGTCCGTGTCCTGGGAGGGCCGGGCCGAAAGCAATCCTTCCGTGATCAAGGCAGTTGAGGGCGGCTACGTGTTCAGGCAAGCAGTCTGGAATTACCTTGGCTAGCAGAAGGCGGAGGCACACTTATGCGGCCAACCTAAGTGATCCTAACAATTCTCGACGCCAATAAATCCAAGCTCAAGCCAGCAGTCAAATCAAACACCGTAAGCAGGCAGAATTGGGTCGACTAACACATGCCTGGCACCGAGGACCCGGAAGTTGCCAGCACTGGAAAAGAGAGCCTGGAGAGTCGAGACAGCCAGTCATTGCAACGAGAGTAGAGCCGATTCTCCTTCCTCAGATCTTATACAGCCAGGTACCGCATACTCTTGGCCGAATAGGCTCTTGGCCAGCCCCTTTTTAGTTAAAGTTGAGCCACGGGCATGGCAGTAACATCTAATTTCATTGGCCCATGGGGTCAAAGTTACCCAGTTTCTGTCTATTCGCACTGATTACAATGATATTTCGTGGCTCGGTTTTGCCACAAGCGGTTAGCCCAGCGCCCATTCCACCCAGAGTATGCGGTATTCCATCATAGTCTTTAAACCTGATGGTGACTCTGCCTGTCAAATATCGACGTCATAAGTTTTCACCTCGCCGCATCATATTGCTATATTGTGTCACAAATAAAGAAACCCCAGTGAAAAGTCTCCAGGTCGTGAAATCCAGCCAGGGCTAAAGCTATAAAAGAGAACCGGCATCACTGGATGACCTCCGAGACACAGGACCAAAGCCAGAGCTGATCAAGGACCACACTGCCCTCCAATCCGGAGTTCTGGAGCCTCGTAACAGCCAATAAAGCACTTGCGGACTCACTCGGTCCTATTTTAAACGTATTCCTAGCCTGCTTCTCACGTATCCCAAGCGGCCGCTTCCGAGTCATCAATCGTCTCAAGATCTAGATCATCGAATAAAGGTCTTAATAATAACGAGAACACTACCTGGAATAGTAGCCTAACAATGATAGTTTTCTGCAATATACTGCATCAAAGACTGTAATGTAAAAAGGCAACCATCGATCGCAAAGAATCCTAATATATTCTCAAGTTACAGGTCCACACAGCAATACTCAGTTAAAGAATTCCACAGTCAGACACAGGACCAGACTGCACGGGTCCTCAGAGAGTGTATATACCTCGCCATATCATCAAGCAAGACTAGAAATAAAAGATCTACTCCGTGGAAATACATTCTCAATAAGTAAATTATTCACTACTTATACACTAGACAATCATCTTTTATTATACCAGAACCAAGGTAAGAACGTATATATAGCCCTTCTTCCTCCGGCTTACCGTCTTCTCCTCCTCGTCATCTCGTTCGGAGTGGCCGTGAGCCGCGTGTCGGCTGCGACCTATCTCGGTGGTATCAATGTCGACGAAGCTTGCCGCGTATTGAAATCGGACCAGGGCCATACAACTAGCCCTGTATAACAGGCCGGGATATCTACAGTGCTTTCAATAGCAGGGACGTCGACCTCAACACCTCGTGTCGGTGGAAACATGGGGGGACGGTTATGCAAACTCTCAGAGCGGTGGTGTGTACCACTGGGGTTGCTTCAGTGACATTGGCTCTTGCGTTCCGTTGAAAGTGCCGATGAAAAGTTCTCGATAGGGTCCTGATATATCTTTATATCTAGACCGGCAAACAATGAGGAACGCAGGGTGCCGCGGCGTAACAGGATACTTTGTCCGCAATGTCAACAGGTTCTAGTATCTTATTTTCTGGACGCGATGTTTGTTCTTACCGCACGCAATCTGGAAAAGCTGCAACTAAACGAGGCTTAGCAGAGAGATCTAGGTAGGGGTTCTAATGTTTTTTCCTTCCTGTTGCCTCCTCCAGAACTTAGAATCCAGCTGTATCACTAACCACCGGAGCAGGTCAATCATGACCTACCGCAGACGCTTGCACGAAGGATTTGGCGGATACTGAGTACGGCCCTTAACCAAACTTGCAGAGGTTGTAACTTGACCGCCCCTATTGGAGACTGGAGGAGACTATGGGTATATTACTAGTATCTCACAGTATTGGATGATTGATCTGAGGACATGGTGACTAGGGAAGCATGGACGCTGATGGTTTGTGAATATTTCCCGACTATTTACAAGCTGTATTACGACAGGCAAGATACAACTAGGCCCGCTTCACGAATCCCAAGGCTGGCTATCCCAAAGTTACAATACTATCCTACCCGTTATCTGAATTCAGGTGACCCGAGATGCTGCATCATGTCCATTACGATTTTTTTCACCCAGGTTCTCGGATATGATCCCCTGAACTTATGAGGTAGTCAAGGGCTAAGATTATGCATCGGATGGGAATGGATTCAATGATCATATGAGACCCAAGCTGCCGTTGTCACGCGAACCAAGGTCTTACAGTCACAAAGTAAATAGAGTGTATTAGCAGGGAGTAATTAAAGATGGAAAGCAAGAAAATAATTTGCTTTGGGCTTAGTTGGTCACGGCCGAAGCAGCAATGAGAACCATTCTTGAGCGTCATATTATACATTAACGTAGCTCCTTGCCCCTTAGATATCAAATGTTCGTGCTCTCACACGTGGGTGATCCATAGAAGGACTCGGAGCAAGTGCCACATGCCCTTTAAGCACTCAGAATTTAACCTCACCTGATTATGGGCTCGTTTGCCTTACGTGGGACATTTCGGAATAAGCCCGGTGAGAGAAATAAGCATATAAACAGCGGTTGGGGGATTATTCTACAATTAGTAAAGCAAGAAGCCAAGGACCAGCAAGGCCAGACAGCTAGAACACAAGAAAGGAGGAGAATAGAGCAGTCTTGTTTGACTGTCTCGGAAACAAAAGTGCATCTTGTTCCCAATCCATTAGGGAAAGGAGGCAAAAAGAACTGCCAATCTCAAACACGGATCAAAAAGCTACTCGGATACGGGGAGTCGAACCCCGGGCTGGTGAGGAACCCAATCATGAGAGTCACCGATGTTACCGCTACACCATACCCGATTTGAGAGCCGGGAATGGCTTCCGAAGGTTGGTTGAGGGTATGGAGAGGAACACGGCTCTATGTACCGTATCTACTCAAAAAAGTGAAAAATTACTAACGGCTAGTTCCCGCTCGGTTTTGCGGACAAGAAACTGAAAGTGGTCCACTTTCACTTGCGCTTAACCTCTTTCTCTTGCCTACTAGGCCTACTTGGGCCTTATAAATTTTTCACTTTCTTGAGTAGATACGGTAGTTAGGTTAGAGTATATTTCTTTGTTTTGTTTGTGTGTTTCCCCCTTTTTAGGGCCCAACTGGTGGATCCGTCCGAGGCAGGGTGGAGCGAGGGTTGAAAGGTAAAATGTGTGGAGACGAGTTCTAACCCAACGAGCTCGTAACCCAAGCAGCAATCTGATTGCATTCGACTGCCAGTGTGTCCATTGTTGACTTCCCCTTTTTGTGCCAGTGCTCCCAGTGGTGCCAAGACCCCTTTCATCTATCCCACGTCCGGGTGACCGACCCTGCCTCTTGCATTCAAGACAAACATGATGCAGGGACCCGACAAGGTCCAGGTAGCCACTGCAGATTGCAATGGACTCGTCTCGTGCTTTGTTTGTTTCTCCTTTCGGGCGATGTGTCCCGGTGTCGTCTGGTTGAAACTGCCCCTTTTGTGTGATGGGCCTTGGCCTCCGAGACCTCAAAGGGACCGAATATGTGAGATCCGAGCGCAACAGATGGAAGGATTATCAAGAAGGGATTGTGTGTGTGACCGGCCTGTGGCTGGTTGTATCTGCATCTTCACGTGCCGTCTCTGGTGAGTGGTGTTGACATCTCAATGCAACCAACCATTTCTCGCCAACCTCTTTTCTTGGGTGGTCGGGTCCGGTCCCCGAATGGGTATGCTGTCTTGTTCCTCTTGGATCTCGCTACAGCCTAGAGCCTACCAGACAGCCAGACACAAGACGAAATTAAGAAATGCAAGGAGGAAAGAAGCCCAAAGTGGTCATTCACGTCCAGGCCTCTTGCACACCAAACATCGCAGGTGGACGGAGAAACGTGGGTTGACATTATAAACCCGATACACAACCTCGAAGAACTGCCCAATCCGGTAAGACGGAGGACGCAGACTGATAAGTGCGGTAAGCGGAATATACGAGGCCAAGAGGCGCAGAGTGAACGAGTTAATATGCCGCACTATGACTGATCATGCCTCGCAAGTAGCCATGTGCCATGGAAGAGCCAAAGGGTGTTCTGTGTCAATTCTGTTGGACGAAGAAAGCAGAAATAATAATCTGGATACGTAAAAGTTCCTACAGGTCTGACCCGCTGTTAGCGTTCCACGTAGCAGCATCACCAAGACACTATCACCAAGCCGCCGAGCAAAAAGTCAGTGGTGGGGTGGGGAAGAGAAGGCCTCTCTAGCAAACCAATCCTCTCAGGTACCGCCAGGCGTACAGCCACCTGCATATGGCCTGCATCGACTAAGGCAAAGTCCAGCGAGGTACAGACTACGACCAGGCACTTGCAGCGCCAGGAGCCAAGATACCCGGCGGTACAAGATGTTGCTGAGCAAACCCAAACCCGGCCATCTCATGGTTCGGGTTTACAGCCTGGCTGCGGTGACTGTCATCAACCTGAAACCCGGCCAAAGCAAACTGGGCACCGGCGTCCCGCAAGGTGTCTCGGTCAAGAAGACGCGTAACTTGTTCCATGAGGAGTGAGAGATCGGGCGGGGTTCCATGGAGGACGGGTGACATCTCAGCCACGATGTGGCAACATGGGAGGAAACGACCGCGGAACAAGGAATGATCGTGGCTGGCGTGGCTGGAAACGATCAGGGGAAGAAAAGTGCCCGAGTGGCTCGTTCTCGCCGACCCATGCTGCCACGCTGTTGGCACTGTCTAGCGGTTGTCAGACAGGGGTTCAGGGGCCGTGATATTCTCGAAGCGGCGACATGCAGAAGTTCAGGTACGGCCCCGCTACCTGGCGAGAGGGGCATACGGGACTCGGATCAGAAGAGACAACGGAACGAGTGTCAGCACGAAAGGCTTCTTGTTCCAACACGAGCCAGGGAGCCGGCTTATCTTGCCACGCTGGCATCTGCCCTTTTCCTTGGTCACTCCAGATGATCTAAATGATCGCGAGAGAAGGTTCTAAAGTGGACAGTGCAAGTGGAATGCTCTGCAAAATCGCAGCTTATCGTCACTGAATGATGGTGTGCCTCATCCATGCAGCCAAAGGTCTTTCGCTCCGGGAGCTGCCAGTGCCAGTGGTCTGGTGTCCCTCAGACTGACCTATTCCGGGCATTGGGTCAGGGTCCAAACTTTCAGGCTCTCTCAGGGGCGTCAGGCCTTGAGTGAGATTTCCG
Source organism: Rhypophila decipiens (assembly GCA_033297075.1). Taxonomy (NCBI): domain Eukaryota; kingdom Fungi; phylum Ascomycota; class Sordariomycetes; order Sordariales; family Naviculisporaceae; genus Rhypophila; species Rhypophila decipiens. The sequence goes on from MU858210.1 coordinate 29,026, forward strand.
GGTCTTGTGCCACCCAACATTGACATAAGGAGGCACAGAAACAATCTTGTTATGCGTTTTCATGCCATGGAAAAGAAGGTGAAGAGAAGAAAGAAAAGCGCGGGATTTGTCGGCCGATGGACCGGTAGCATCGATACCAAGACCGGGATGGCTGGATCTGGTTAATGGGAACCCCCCAGTCTAGCAGCGATTTGTTTGCAGCGACAAGACGCCATGACGCAATCAACTCTTGATGTATTTTTGACCCCGCGATGGTGCAGGGCGTGAGGGTGGTGAGAATGCCCGAGCGTTGCCCCTCGCAGATGGAGAGCCAGGACAAGCTGTCCGGCTGGAGATGGTGCGCACACTTGTATATTGGCAATAAAAGCTCGTCTATCGGTCGAAATTCTACAGGATGGGGCCAGTCATGCGATTATTTTCTCTCGTGGCGGGAAAGCTCACCGCTGCTCGTGAGCTCGGGGAGACGAGACACAAAGCAGACAGCTTCTCTGCACGGAAAAACAGCTGCGTGGCCGAAACCAGACAAATGCCGTGTCTGGTTGCGTGCAAGGTATAAGCCTCATCGTTCATGCCCCTTCGTTCCTGGGCCCATCATCTTTGATGCTGGCGATTCTTGTCCCCGGTGGCACAGAGGCACAGAGTCGGAGAGAAACCGGTGTGGTGGAATCTGCGCATGTTCCACCTCGCCGTCTATCTTGTCACAACACATCTCCAAAGTCCCTGGCCATCTTTCTTCTCGCAGCTAGCACGACAGATGCACAGAAGTGATCATGTGCATCACGAGGACATGTTCAACAAGTAAGCCCGGGCAGGGTTTAGATTGGTGCTCCCCAGACAAAACCCACACCCAGGAACCAGAATAAAGGACAGGCACAAGCTGCATCCGAATCGCAGGAGAAGCCAGGTACCCGAGGAGCCCGAGCTGCAGTGAGCTAAATTGCCTGTGACTCTGTCGTCGCCTTTCTTTCTTTCTTGTCTCTCCATGGCCCATGGGGCTCTGAACTCGGCCAAGATGGAATCTCGAAACAAAGGAAGAGGCGGTCCATCAAGCGACCTAGAGCTGGCTTGGGTAGCCTAGCCTTTTCCTCCAAAACAAAACCGCGATCCAAGCAAGATTTGCCTGCTGGATGGCTGTTTGCGGTGAGTGCACATGAGCATGAGAGCATGAAGAAGGAACATGAAGCTAGAGGAGGCAGCTTTCCTGGGATCTGGGTTTCTGACTCAGATCAGAGCGTCGCCAGGTGCCCGAATTGTGCAATTGTTGCAGCATTCAACGTCGACATGACAGGTTTGTCCTTTGATAGAAGATGGGATGACAGTAGATGAGTGCCCGGACATTTTCCCCTTGCCTTGGGGTGTCATTTATTCAGGAGTGAGAAAGCTGCCATCATCATGATAACTCATGATAACGGCAGTGGCGGCAAAATCCGAGGCACCATCATCCCCCGTCGCCAAGATCCGTCAGCTATCAGTTAATATGTTGAGAAATTGTCCAGCAGCCATCAAGTCCATGACAATCTTGCCTCTGTGTGCCTTTTTATCTCTTTCGTATCAGCTGCTTCTGACCATCATCAGCATCTGGATATCATCACCGTGTGGGATGGCTGGGACTGCAGGCCCAAATTCCATCCCCACATCTTAGGGCATCATGGATGCTTATAATAGAACGACGGTCCCTGTTGTAGTGGCGTCGGCCCCCTGTTAGCGGGCTTGCCTACCTTGCTTACCCCGCCGTCGTTGCGCATCACCCAACCACCCACCGGGCACCCCTCCCGACCATCAAGAGAAGGTCAGGACTCAGGACCAGGCAGGACAGGGGTAGGGACGGTTTGGAAACAAGCATCCATCGACGAGGGGCAAGTGGACGCCCGCTGGGATGTGAACATTGATGCAAACGGAACTTTTGCCCTGAGCAGAAAACAAAAAAGAGACCATATTGGCAGTTGACAGGCACTGTCCGGGTGCAAAAAAGCTCCCCACCATCTTGATCGGGATTGTCCTGTCTTTGTTCCCCCCTCTCGGATGCTCGAATTCGGAGAGAGCTCGAGATGTTTTGACCTGGCTGTGAGGTATCCGTAGGCCGTAAGCAGCCCCCCACCCAGAGAGAACGGTCAGGGGGGGAAGCAGCCCCCATCCACTGCAGCTCCCCAAGATCCCAAACCAAGAACTTGACTTTCCACCTTGACCTCGACCGTTCATGTTCACCACATTTCTCACCTCTGCCTCAATCCGTGCCGCTGGACCGCCATCTTGCATTCGAACAACCGCCGTCTGTCTTGCTCTATCGGTATTTTTAATCCGGTGTAAGCTGCAAGTGCTGGCCATCGCCGTGCTTCTCCTCCGGTTCTTCAGCTCACCAGGTGTGACAAGCGCAAGACAGTGGACACTGCCCTACCTGGACCAAACACCGTTCCGACCGAGGCGCTACACCACATTCACATCTGGGAATACCACCACTAGCAGTTCTAAAAAAGCGACAGGCTATTCCTCGCAAGCGCATCTTTTGCTTCGACAGTTAACGGGAGATCGTCACGCTCACCCGCCAACCGTTTCGCCATTTTCCACTTTCCACTTTCCGCGGACTGGAACCGTTCTCGAGCCCTGCCACCAGAATATCGCCGCGCATGCACCGATTTGCGGTATAATCGCCATAGTATTACCATCCTATAGCCTCCTGGATTTCTTGTCGACAGCCACGACTACAGGCTGATTCACCCCCATCCGAGATCCGTGTGCATACAGTCCGATAGGGACAGCTCTGCATTGGCCGCCCCTCAGCCAGGCCCATCGTGAAGCCGTTTGACGACCGTGGTTGGCTCCCTGGTCCAGAGTTCGTCAGCAAGGGCGAGCCAGCAGCCACACCAGCCAGCCAACAGGAAGCCTCGATGCCGACCGAGATCTAGAACTAGCTCGTCCCAAGACAACAAGACCGCCGCAACCACGGCACGCCTAGCTGCAGGTGCAGCAGTGGATAGTGGCAGCAGCAGCAGCAGCAAGCAGCCAGCACACAACTGGATCAGACGCTCCCAGTCCCAGCAGGCCACCAGGCACCAGCACCTTACTAGCACTCCTCCGTAGCGACTGTCGCCAACCCGACCTCTCAGCATCGACCTGTCAAGTTTTGCACCGCTCCCAACATCCACTCGGCGATACAACATTGCCACTTTTCCCCTGCCTCCTGCAAAGACAACCCGCGCCGCATCACCGGTTTCGATCCTTTTTTTCTTCCTTTTTTTTTGGTTGTTCCTCCTGTTTATGCTGTGTCGAGATATTCTCCTGCTTGGCGCATTTCTGATCATCAGGCCTTTGACTGTCGCAGCTGTGGTCACTGAGAGCAAGCAACGCTAGCTGCCTGGTAATCCAACTTTTTGTGCCTGTTCTGTGCCGCCCTCAGATCCATCCCCACTCCGTCCCGGGATCCGTCGAGAGCAACAGCCATCCAAGCCATCGCAATTCGCAGAGGCCCGTAGCAGAACTTGAAGTATATGGGCTGACGGTCCCCGTCTCGAATGAAAAATAATACCGACGCTCCGATATTACTCGTCTCTTTCCCCTCGCAGCGTTGCTCCGACCTTCCGGCCTCTCTGTTTTCCTCCTAGCCGCAATCTTTCTCAAACAGCGTTTCCGTCCGTCTCGCTGCTCCCCGCACTTTACCCCTGCCGCGGGCTTTTCGTCTCAGCCTCACCAGGCTGGGCCGGTCACATAACTACCCCTTGGCCCCCTCTCCTGCATCCATCCCATCCTGGCCATCCTCTTGCACCTCACCCACAACAACTCCTCACCCTCATAAGCATCCGCCATGGCTGCCACATTCCGCCCCGTCAACAGTCCGTTGGCACCGGCAGACACACCAATAGAAGAGACGATGGCATCGCCCATGACCCCGAGGCCCAGCACCGCACCGAGCCAGACTCCGAGACCGATGGATGACGCCACGACGCCGACGAGAGCCAGCTTTGGCAACAGCGCATTGGCATCGCAGAAGCCATTACCAACATCGCCTTTTCCCGAGTCGGTGCAGGTACCCGAGTCATCCGAGAGCAAAGTACCCACACGAGAAAACTCGCAGCGGTCGAGACAGTCCAAGGACTCGGATGAGATGGACATGGACGAGTCGGATGACGAGGCGGGCGATGATGCAGGCGGTTCGGATGAGGAGACCGTCAACGCAGACGGCACCAAATCCAAAAAGAAAAAGTCGCAACGGTTTTACTGCACAGATTATCCGCCGTGCAATCTAAGCTTTACGAGAAGCGAGCACCTGGCGCGGCACATCAGGTAAGTTTGCCCGACCATATCTATCATGCCACCCCGACAGTGACATCGCCCACTTACACCCTGGTCATGACAGAAAACACACGGGAGAACGTCCTTTCCAATGCCACTGCTCGCGCCGCTTCTCGAGACTCGACAACCTGAGACAACATGCCCAGACGGTCCATGTGAACGAGGACATCCCGATAGACTCGCTGGCTGCGACAGGGACGAGGTTCCAGAGACAAATCAGGACGGAGCGGGTGCGCCAAGCCGGCGGGAGGGCCAGGGCTGCAACGGCTGGGAGCGTCGGTCCGGTCGGGCGAGGACACAGCAAGTCGCTTTCCACCTCGAGCGTTGCCAGCATAAGTTCCATCAGCTCTGCCTACAGCGCCAACGAGGCTCGCCGCCGACCACCACCGCTTGTCATGGCCGACCCTCGATCCAGGTTATCGCTCGAGACATACCGGTCCATCGACCCCTCGGCGCCATACTACCGACCGCCCTCGCCCAGCGACTTCAGCACGCCCACGTCTGCCACGTTCTCGACGGGTCAAAACAGCCCCCGATGGGGTTCAGGGGTCGCATCGCCAAGCTCATCTCACTCGCGATCCCATAGCATGTATGCAGGTTCCAGGACCCCGGGCCGCCGCCTCAGTGTGCCTTCGGGCGGCAATCCATTCCAATCACCGCATGGCACAAGCGTGCGTGGGCCTCTTTTCGGGCTAGGGGGGCCGAACGCTTCCAACAACGGTGCCTTTTCGCCCAGCCAGGGCAACCTCATGTCCCCCACGGGCTCTACGTCGACTTGGTCGAGGCGTGATTCCATGTCCAGCGCTGCCGACGAAGCCTGGCGTCGCCGAACCTGGCATCCAGACACGCGGGATTATAATGGGACCAGCAGGCTGAACCAGGTCATCACACCGTCACAGTTTCCGCCAGCCCGGGTCTCGCTGCCGGTCGCCAACCAAGGCAACCAGCCGCAGCAGACGCTCCGTCTTCCTGGCATTGAATCCTTCGATCCGATCCCACGGCCCATGACGCCGCCGAGACGAAACCCATCGCCCATGATGATTGACTCGGATCCTTCCCGTGGAGTGCCAGGCAGCGATATGGGCGACGATCGCAGGAATATGGCTTCCCACTGGGACATGGGCCTTCACCGCGGGCTGACCAGGCTGGACATCAACACTCCTCCCAAGGACAGCGCCGGAGCCTGGGCGAACGAGGTCAACCAGGCGGTTCTCGCGCAGGCAGATCAAGCTCGTGCTGCCCCAATACAGCAGAGCGTTCGGTTCGACGCCGAGGTCAAGACGGTTCAGCCACCGACGTCCATGCCGCCGTCGAGCAATGCGCCGATGCAGGGGAGCCGTCACCACTACACCATGTCTGCTCCGTCCATCAGCACTCCACGAGAGTCGAGACGGCACGGATGGTACCACGGACCAGTCACTGTCCATCCGGCAGGCGAGACGATCCACGAAGGCCGTCCTCCTCACGTCGACAGAATCGTCCATCCCAACGTGAGCAGCTTCCAAGGATTCCCCAACCGAGACAGAGACCATCCTCCCGTTTCACACCAGCAACCCGGTCCCGGCATGGAACGCATTCTCGAGCGACCGCATCCCACCGGCAACAGCGACAACATGCGGCGATTGGAAGCTCTCGTGGCCGTTGCCACCAGCGAAGGATCTACGGCGACAGCCTACTAGCAACACTAAATCCCTTTTCTTTTTTTCCCTCGGGCGGTCGGCATTATTGGCATTTTTTTTGTAATGATACCAGTCTTCTGACCACCAACTCATGAACGCTCGCTGCATCACCACGGTTTTTGTTGTTTCCTTGTTTCGGGTTTGGGGATACACAGCACCAAACCATCATCCGCTCTCTTGGCAACACCGTCGATCGATTTCCTTGATGATACCAAATTTCACAAGCTCGCGCTACACTCGCTACCTACTCCTGGAATTTTATTTGGTCAACAAAGGGGGGGCAACATTTCTAGAAGGGGGTCGCGTTGGCTTTTTCGCTTGTCGGTTTGGTTTGGTCTTTTTGCATTTTTGGTCATGTTTACTTACGACGTTACGAATCCCTTGCCTTGCTTTGCTGCTTCTTGATGGTTGAACAATGGATCTGCTTGGCATGGAATGGCAGCAATGAACGCAAGGTTTGGATGATTGATACCAGCCTACTCGGGTGACGGGACTCTCTTGTTTCCTTTGTGGGTTATATTATGACGGATTGGTATGGATGGTTGGTTTTGCTTTTTGGACATGGCCGGATGGATGCTTTTCACGGGAAACAAGGAACGAATCTAGACGAACTTAATGAGCAACGAAAGGGAACTTGAAGCCGGGGAGCAACCTGCCTGACCAGATACCATCATCTTTTATCCGAATACCATCTCTTCTCGTTTGAGCACCACCACCACAGCTGCTTCCTTTGCCCTTTCGTTTCTTGTTTGTCTTTATTGCCTTGTTTAACTGCTTGTTTTCCTGATATTGTTTTGACAGATTAGCTTGACGGCTGTCATGTCGTCGGCTTGATACCCTCTCTTTTCGCTCATCCCTCTCCTCTCAATCCTGTTCTTTCGGTGGATGCCACGGTGACCCTTTTGCTTCGTTGACACGGCGATGACTAATAATGCCTACCACTCACTCTCACTTTCGGATGTCTTTCAGGGGCTGGCTGGAGTTTCTTGAGGCTGTTTTCACTTTTAGGTCACAGCTTGGGGAGTTTGGTTAGCAAGATAGTTTATAGATGGGAAATGACAAACTATCATGTTTGGTACCTCAATTGCTCTTTCGATGTTGATACTGTCTTGATAGTGAATAAATTGATATTGAATTTTGTTTGCCCATATATCCCATTTCGGGTCCTAAAAGGCTCCCTTATTTTCATCACACACCGAATATTCCAACTAGACCGCCAATGCAAGAAACAAAAGACAAGACGGCAAATACAGCATATCAGATCACCACCAGATCGGACGAGAAGGATTGTCTCCAATCCCGAGACTAGGAAACTTAAAGACCAAAGGAAAATGGGACAGAATTAAAAGATGTACTTGCATCATCTCTCCTCAACTGAACCGTAATATCCGAGATCAGCCATCTAGCACCATAGGGGCGCGACATCATCAGTGAGCTATATATCCAACATGCTCCGAACCTGCTGCTGCGGCTGGTTGGTAAGCGTGGTCTCGGTGTTGACACTGACGCTCCTCTGCTCCGACGTGGACCTTGCATCTCCCAGGGGCAACACCTGCCGCCCCCGCTCTTCGTACGGGGGCGGCGGCTGGGCGGGGATGGGCCCATCCATCATCAGCTCGGCATGTCTTCTGGCCGCTGCATCCGGCCCCTCGTTCTGCCCCGGGAACAACACCCCGGAAACAGGCTCCATGGTGCGCTCCTCTCGTCGCGCATCAGACCTGGCCCCTGAAAGGTTTCCAGCCGAGACAGGGCTGGGCAGAGACTGTTCTGGGATTGGGCCCATTTCTACCGAGTTTGCGGGGGCAGCTTCCACATCCGGGTTCCGGTCGAGGACAGCCTGCTCGGGGTTCTGGGTCGTCGGTTTTCTACCACCCACCTCGCGCACGTTGCGGGCAATAATGTCCCGCATGCTCTCGCCCGGAAGGCCCTCCCTGTTGAGCCGGTTCCACCAGCCAGGCTTGTTCACTATACCCATCTCCTGGTTGAGGTTCCGCTCGCGGACGCGGCGCTGCCTCAGCAGTTCCTTGTCCTCGTTCGGATTAAAATACCCAAAGACGGACTGGATGACGACGATCAGCAAAGATGGCACGTACCCACCGACGTAGATGGCCACGTTCGACCCCTTCACCTTCATCGGGCTCCAGTCAAAATTCCAAGCCACAAGCTCCTGGAAAACAATGACTGCAAGTGCCAGGGGGAGGATGAGGAGAAACCGCCACGGTGCATAGCTGAAGAAGTGGATGGCACGATGGGCGATGCTGCGGTCCCTGGCGCGGTAATGCTTGATCGAATGCCAGAGGGAGTAGACGCTGAGTAGCCAGGCGACCAGCTGGCAGAAGGGCGCAGCTTTGAACCGACCGTCGGTTGCGCTAGGCCTCGCGACCGACTCCGTCTGTTCGGGAAAGCGCTGGAACTGGATGTTCTCCCAGTTCCGGGGGATGATCAAGAAAAAGGCCTGGTTGAACGACGTTAGCAGTCAATTTCAGTGCGCGTACTGCACGAGACATGGCTTGGAGAAGGGCTGTCGTACCAACCACATCCAAAGATAGGCCAGCAGGGGCAGATAGAACTCGACCTTGGACCGCCTGTCATCCTGCCGCAGCAGAAAAGGGTCGGGGTCGATGAACTGTCTCTCCATCCAGCTACCCCAGTGTCTCACAGCCTCCCAGACCAGTGCGATGGTTCCGACCTGCATCAGGTACCAGAAGAACGAGGTCAGCACGAGGGGCAGCTCGGGCATGTAATAGCGGTCAACATCGACACCTGTGATCAATGCGATCATAGCGCAAGCACACGTGAAGGACCCCCAGTACCATTGCCATCTCCTCCCAATAGGATAGAAGCGCTTTTCGCCTGGTAGATAGAGCTTGCCGTGCTTGGCGAGGCTGAGGACATTGCAGACGAGGGCGACGCCGAAAATAACAGCGAAGCCAACACCAATGCCCGCGCGTGCCTCGATGTGCTTGACAGGCGCCCAACACCATGTCACGTTGACAAAGGTTCCGTTGTCGAGCACCGCTGCTGGCTGATACGGAGCGAATGCGAGGGCACACCAGACGGTGCCGTTGGACAGTGTGCCGTTGGAGTAGAGCGTGTAGTTCCAATGGTCGAGCGTTGTCTTGTTGAGGTGGACATCGCCGAAGACGGTGTCGCTGCTATTGTCGCCGCCGGGGAATGCGACAATGTCGCGAGGCTCGAGGAATGACATGGTCGTGCGTATCGTGTGCGGTCGGACAGTCGGACGAGAAGGGCGTGGGATCAAAGTTGTTCGATATCAGCGACCGCAAAGTTTGCGGATAGCTCGGACCGAATAGATCGCGGCAAGAATGGGACCGACGCGTCAACCGATTGATCAGGACATGGCTCTGGTGGGACGTTGAGCCGGTTCGAGGTTAGGCAACTCGAACTGGTTTCGGGATTGGCGATCTGAACGTGAGCAATCGACAGAAATGATCGGGTTTGAGCTCTTGGCTTGCCCTCTGATGAGGATCCATTCACGGAAATGGGATATGGATCAATGGACACGACCGACCAGGAAGCTGCCGGGGCGTTGTTAATCACTCAAAAAAGTGGAAACCAACGCTGAAAACAGCCAAGGGAGCAGGCGACTTGGGTGGCTTGGTAACGGAACATGCCCCGCAGTTTGCAAAAGAAGATCGGAGCTGGAGGCTGGAATTGTCTGGATTGACAAAAGAGAGCTCCATGCGTTTAGCTTGCTCGAGTTAATATTAATGAGGAGACCATATCAAATTCAACGCAATGTCTTTAACAGTTTGTCGTGCAACCGAGTCGACCGAGGGACCGAGATGGGTACAGCATCCAATTGAAATGACCTCATTGCCGACCTCGACTCGCTAACCTGCGGGGCACAAATGCAGCATTCCCACTGGACCCGACAGCACAGGGGCGCCCTGCCACCAGTGCAGGTGTGGCTGCCCTTCCCGGTCGGAGCTAAAATGAAGGTGTCCACCAGCTGGAACCTTGTCGGCCACGACAGCTGTCCACTGCGGCCCTGTCTGACCTCCAGCGATGGCTTCCACGAATAACTGGCGACGGGCAGGCAACGGCCTCCTCTCCATCCCGAGCCCTCCACCATGAGCGTTTCCAAAACCCGACCGACCGACGACGATGACCCGTCCTACATTGACTACGAGGCCTTTCTAGACCCCAAATTCAGCCCAGCCGGCTTCGCCAACACTCTCGTTCTTGCGACCAACAATCCCAACGATGTCACACTCGACCTGTCGACCCCCTTGTCGCGAGTTCTCTTCGACATTCAAGAGATCGATTCGCACATTGACCAGCTGACCACTCGGTCGGCCATCCCTCTTCTCACCCACACGAAAGAGCAGAATGAAGCCAGCGGTCGGATCGTCGGCGAGATTGACACCCAGATCAAGGCGCTCAACGACAGCTACAAGCAGCTCGAAAAGGAGGTGATACAGAAACATGCCGAGGCGGAGGAGGTGCGCCAGGTGGCTACGCGATTATGGGAGACACTGAGCCTGGGAAGAGCAGTCGGTCGGTGTCTGCAATTGGGTCGCCAGCTCGAAATCCAAAGCGTCGAGTGCAAAGAGGACCACCGCGCCTTGGTTCGGTGTGCGCATACACTGCTGTCTCTGCGCGAACTCTTTTCGTCGGCCACTACACCCGGGTCAGAAGGCTTTGGTCTCCACAAGGTCAACACGGTGCGCACCCTCCGCGAGAGCATTGTCGAGCCGATTGAACGGTCGGTCCGCGAAGCAGCCGAGCGCATCATTCGAGAATTCTCCATGGGGTCTGCGACTTTTGCACAGGCCGAGGAGACCAAGGCGAGAACAGTTTCCGCCCTCACGACTTTGTACCTCATTTCGCCGACCAATCTTGCCAAGGGCGAGAAGTGGACGCCGTCGTTTATGATCCAAGCGCTGGAGGTCTACATCCGGTCTGCCCTCCAGAGCAGCATTGCCGGTCTATCACGGGCGCTTGCCGCGCTCCCCGGGCTAGAAAAGACGCTGGGCGAAGTGAGCGCGAGATGCCAGAACCTCGTTGCGCTCGAGGCCGTGCTGGATCAGACCAAGACACCCCCTCATCCGCTCTTGTCGGGGCCAGCGGCACCGAAGCCCACGAGCATGCTGCAGCCCCTGCTCGCCTGTTTGGAGACAGGCTCCTTGGCCAGCTACTTTTGGCGCACCATGGCAGGCAGTCTGGGCTCACGCGTGCAGGAGATTGTGGGCAAGGGCGGTGTATCTGCCCGGACGCTGCGCACAAACAAGCAAAAGGTCGGAGATCTGATCAGGGAGTGTATTATCCGAGGCAGCCAACCGCCCAGTTCTCTGGGTGTGGGCGTCGGAGCCGGAGGACAGAGAGGAAAGATGGTCACCAAGGGAGGCAAGAACCCCGAGGCCGATCATGTCAGCAAGGTCTGGGAACGCGAGATTGCCGTCATGGTTGGCAGTGTGGTCAACAACGCGGGCAACTGAGTCTATTTATGGTTATAGAAAATATTTGCACTGAAATCCATCTTTTTGGCTGATGTCCACTTTGCTGTTTCTCTGGAGATCATCCGCCAGCCAAGTAAACAACCAGAAATAGTGGTAAAGGAAACAGCATTTGTAACCCTCCGGTCTCGACTTGGAAATCTAGCTGCGCTTTGCAGGCTGCCGAGTGAATCATGCTGGCCGGAGCTAGATTCCATTGCGCCGAGTTTCGTTTCTACATTGATTCATCTCTGGGACAAACATCTAGAAGGCGCAAGCTGGTCTATGCTGTGACTCGTCACTCATTACCTGAGGGTCATGGTCTCTTCATCGTTCATCTCCTATGTGATAGGCGCTCAATAACAGATGCACAACTCGACACGATTCTCGTGTTTCTTTCTCAGCAGGATCACGGCACGACTAAATATATTTCCTTGCAGTAATTACCACGTCTTGCTTCGTGCTGGCTGGCTCAGATTGACACTTCTCCCTACCCCTTTTTGGCCGGTGGTTTAATTCTTCACCGCCTCATATTCATCAACACAGACGCCTTGGACCGAAATCAACACGCGTTGCCGCATCTCTGAAAGCTCCTCGGCTGTCAATTTAAATGCGTCGGATAAGACGTCACATGGGCTCACTGGGATAAATAAACACCTACTATGAGATAAATAAATACATAGCAACATGCTTCAGGGCCGGTCTCTCATCTCATCTGGAGAAACATGCCATATTCCTCAAGGTGCTTATCTCATCTCTTGCCCTGACATTTTCCCCTCGCCGTTCTTAGGGGCTCCTGGCTCTCCCAAGTCCGCCTCGTGAATCATACGAGCTCCCATATCATATCTCAAAGGACAAATCGTCCATGAATCAGGGAAGCTGCAAATCGGAAACTCCACGACCGCCAAACGCAGTCAGAGGTCTGGAATTCCCCAAATTCTTTCACACCGGTCCCGTTCCTTCTCGTTCCTATCCACGTCCGATCTTGTGATTACACATTCCTAAGCTATTAACATGGTTCCTTTTGTCCCAAGCAGTCTCTTCTTGAACAGACAGTCACAGCACGCCGATTCCACACACATGTGACTGCACCTTCAACCGCCGATCTAGGCCCGATCAACTTTCGAAACACGCCTTATTTTTCTCACCCAACGGCTACCACAGCTTCCTCCACGACCTTGAACCCGACACCCTGACACCTTTTCGATTTCACAGCACCAGCCACATCAGCTCCTTACAAGGGCTTGGAGCAGACACAATTACGCATCCGAGATTTCACAGCAACCTTGTACCATCCTATTGCACCACATCTTTCTTCCCACAACAACCATCCCTCTTTCAACATCCAAATACAGGTGTTCCCAAATCCAACCAGTCCACCTCGTAATTCACGGACAGACTGGAAAGATGTCGTGCCCCAGTGCCAACCCGCCCCCCGACCCCAAGACGACCAGCCAGACCACTGACATGTGGCCCGTCCCGGCTGTCCCGGCTGTCCCGGCTGTCCCCGGGCCGATCTCTCCTAGTGCCCGCTCCTCTGCTCCGTCTCCGGGCATCAACCAAGGTGAATAGCTTGTCCTTGTCCGGTTGCTTTTTTAAAATTAACCTTTATGATAGGTCCTGCCGCTGCCGATCCCGTTACTCCAGGCAAGACTCCAGGCAAGACTCCAGCCAAGGGTCCTGCTAAAGGTCCTGCTAAGAATCCCGCCAACAGCCCTGTCAAAAAGCCCATCCTAGCTCCCAAGGCTGGCAGCAATGCTCAGTCCCCTGCTAAAAAGCACAAACCAGCTGCTCCATCCGGTGCCACACGTCCTGCCCCGGCTGGGAACAATGGTCCGCCAGCCAAGAAGCAAAAGGTGGCAGCACCCAAGCCGAACCTGCCACCCCCGGCCGCCAAGAAGCCGCCCACTCCCCTGAACAGGGGCAACAACAACAAAAAGGCTACTCCTGCCATAACCCCTGCCCCGACTCCCCGTCCACGGGGACGTCCTCGCAAAGATGGAGGAGATCCTGTCAGCCGCCATACCATCAGAGCTGAGTCCGTGCATCCCGGCGTCAAGCCCGAGCACTCCCCAGCCCCTGCTGGCGGGCGTCGTGCCAAGAAGGCCTCCAGCCAGCCTGCGGTGCCCTGGACTGTTGCTCCCGCCGAGGCTCGCAAGGTCCTGTCGGATGATACCAGCCTGTTGGAGAATGCCATGTTTGCAGATGCAACGATTGTGTGCCTCAAGGACAAATGGGCTGTGCATAAGACAGTGCTGTGCACTCGGTCCAAGTGGTTCCTCAGAGCCTTTGAGGGCGACCACGAGGTCTGTTTACCATTCCCATGATGCTATCTCTGGTGACATCTATACTGATTTATCATCACATCAGGATGGTCAACTCGGCATTGTCAACCTGCATTCCCAAACCAAGGAAGATGTCGAGACGCTGCTCAAGTTTATCTATTCTGGCAGTAAGTGTCCCTTTGTCCTGCCCTTACCCCCGTTTTCCGCACATTCAGTGCATGCTGATCTTCTTGCCATCAAGTGAAACTGGACCGGGAGAAGTTTAGCATCGACAAGGGCAGCTTTTCAGCCTACGCTCGTCTCTTCAAACTGGGCGAGACATTCGAGCTCAAGCCCCTTGCGGACGACGCCATGTCCCTCTTGGGACAATACTGCGACAAGAGACTGATGGAGCTCTGCAGCTACGATGTCGATCGTTCCGGCCGTGAAGGCGTTGTCGACCAGATTCGCGGCAGCCCCCAGCCCTTCATCGACGACCTTCTCCAAGCCATCAAGGATGCCTACGACGGAATCGAGCACTCGACCAGGCTCCAGGCCATCTTCGTCTCCTTTGTCTGGGCCGGCCGTGATCGACTCTTTAAAGAGAAGGAGCTCCCGGCCTTTGTCGACGTGTGCCCTCGCTTCGGGACCGACATGTTCAAGCTCATGCTGGGCCACAATCCTAGCAAATGGTTCCCGTCGGCCAACCTCGCTCGCGCCATGTGCGCTGAGCTCGACCACAAACGCAAGACCCAGCACCCCGACCGCTGCGAGGGCTGTAATGACGTCTTCGACGAGGACAGGGTTCGCAAGGCCATGTATAACCCTTTCAGTGTTGCCGTCCGTGCCGGTGCCTGGTGCTCAACCTGTGTCAACAAGCCCGCCGACGCCCCTCTGTGGCGGCGCATGCGTGCCGAGGAAGAGTTTGAGGAGTAGACTGGTGGGCTCATAGGCATGTATTATAGGCATTAAATGCGTTGCTTTTTCTTTGCGGATGGGCATCGTGACGAGGAGGGACGCCTTGTGTTTTCTTATCGGATGGGTACTTTGACGACGAGCGACACCTTATTTGTTTGAACTAAACGCCTTATGGGATCTGATACAAGGCCTTTATGGGAATAATGCGATGGGTTATTTGTTTTCTTTCAACGTGTTGATTTCTACGAGACAAGGCATTATACGAGATATTGCGGTGGCTTTGTTATTTATTATCAAAGCGTCGATTTGTCGGAAAGCAGGCGTTGCATGAACGTTACGATGGGCTACTTATTTTTGTTAAAGGCGTTGATTATCCGTTGATAGGGAATTATAGAGTATTTCATCCTGCTTGGAGCATGACGACGTTTGCCTACCATTAGATTCGATGTGTTGGATGTTGAGATCTATTTCGTCTAAAGGGACATCCACTGAGCATGATCAAGGCAGAGATTAACAGATTGCAATCATCGTTGGCTAGTCTGACATGGCCTTATTGTCAGTAAAGGACACGGTGCCAGTGGTTAACGGCTGCCACATGGCCATCTGACATGATCAACTTGGAAATATCCAGGATTCACCAGTGCAATACATCAGATCATACCTATGCGTTTCGTGGTAGATGCTTGATCTTAAAGGGGCGACTGGACAAGCATAACAACCCCAGGTGTACGTGCAAAGTAAACGCGGCTGGACCCAGAAACGGCGGAAAGGGGTGTAAACAAACCAGAGAATGTACAATGCCAGCAAGTCAGGGATCGACCAAACCCAAAACTCAATACCGACTGCCAGACTTGCCATCTCAACTTGAAGCTTATATGGATCATCGGGCTTCGAAAGACGAAGCATCATGCAGATCTCAGTTGGCTAACTAAAATCGAGACCAGCTCATCTTGCCAAGGCGGCAGCCTTCCATAATGGCAACTTTGTGGATTGATGCTTCTCAGAGGCATTTTGATTTGCAGGGTCTCTAAGTTCTACAGACGAATTAAGTTGTTTAGGGGCTGGTCAAGAGGAAATAAAGGTTGAATCTAATCTAGGAGCACCACCACAAACACATCCACCAACTTCCCCCGTCATCTAGCATCTCTTCCCAAACAGCTCCTTGACTGTATCGTACTGGTACTCGAGGTCAAAGGGTGAATATCCCGGCTCGATGGGCTTGGCAACCCGATACATGCGCTGCACGGCATCCAGGACTTCCGCCTCCAGCGGTCCTTTCTCGAGCGCGTCCAGATTCTGGTCCAGATGCTCCAGTTTGGAGACACCAATGACGATGCCATCGTTCCCGCCCTTCTCCTTGTCCATATTGAGCTTGGAGTGCCACCGCAGCCAACGGAGGGCGACCTCCAACGGCGAAATGCCCACTTTGTCCGTCGTGCGCTTGAGCTCCTCCACCGCCCGGAAGTTCGCCTCCTTGAAATAAAGCGGGCGCACCATACCACCCTGAAACTTGTCGCTGAATCTGCCCTCGGACGGCTTCTCTGCCGATTCGTCCAGCAGACTGGCATGGTACGTGCCCGTGAGGAAACCGGCGGCGAGGGGACTGTAGACGAGGATATCGAGACCGTACCGTCGACAGGCGGGAATGAGCTCTGCCTCGATGGCTCGCTGCAGCACGTTGTAGTTTGCCTGGTAGACCTTGGGGCGTACCCAGCCGTTGTAGTGGCATGTCATGACAATCTCGGCGACCTCGAAGGCGGTGTAGTTGCTGAGTCCTAGCTGCCCGAATTTGCCAGCTTGGTGGAGCGTGTTGAGGGCCTCGAGGGCCGGGGCAAATGGGACGGAGCGATCCTATTCTCACTCGTCAGTCGGTTAAAAAGGCGGCGTTGACGACCAGTGCATACCGGTGCATGAAGATAGACAATCTGTGATGGAGACAGGCCAGTTAGTTATAATCCATGGCAAGGAAGCTGGTGGACACTTACATCAATGTAGTCGGTCCCCAGCTCCTGCAGGCTCGTCTCAAACAGCTGTGTGAGAACCTCGGGCTTGTGGATGCCGGGCGTGACGGGCCAGAACTTGGTGGCGATCGAGAAGCCCTTTTCCTTCCAGCCAGCTTGCCGGGTGAAGCGCTCCTGGGCACCTCCGCCGTACACTCGTCCAGTGTCCAGTTCATTGTATCCCCGGTTGCGGAATATGTCGAGGGCTGTCTTGAGATCCTCGAGCTTGGTCAGTCTCGCACCGGTGAACTCGTCCGGGGCAAAGCCCATCAGGCCGAGAACGATCCTTGGCTTCGCGATGTCGGGTTCAGGCATGGCGATGACTGGCTGGTAATTCTCGAATAGGTTGGTGGATAGATCTACATCATCTACTGAAGCTGTAAAAGGATTCAAGGCTGTTTGGTGAGTAGACTTACCGGAGGATCAGATGAATTGCGTAATGCTTTTGGATGAGAATCACATGTAACCTTTTTGAGGAGCGGAAGATGTTGACTCGGCGACTTTGCTTGCGACTTCCTCTCCAAGCCTCGAGGAACATGTTCACACGGCACCTTCCCACTCCGTCGACTGCGCACGTTATCCAAATCAGGTCCAACCGACAACTGACACTGGAAAGAACGATCAATGCCAGAATACAAACGCAAGAGAACTCATTGTATTCATTAACTGATTTGTCTCATTATCTTCATCAGTAGACTCAAGTACCCGATGGAACTACTCCTCTTCGTCATCGCACTCAGAGTCCCAAAAAGAAAAAGGCATCGCGTCCAGCCCTTTCGCGTTTTAACCGCGAGAGATGGCACCAAAGGCCATGATAATAGCATCGACAGTGTGGTAGGCTATGTATGGGAGACTCATGCTCAGCCGTCCATATGCAACCGTGAACTTGTAGGCATCATCGGATATACCATCGCGAGCTGCCAAGATCTCGCCAGCCTCGCCAAGGAGCTTGTCCGACTTGATGTCAAACTCGCGGCCCCATCCGGGCTCCTTGCTCTCGTCCAGCAGCTGCTGATGCCAGAGACTGTGTGTCTCACGCACAATATGAGCAAGATCGTCGGTCACGCCCAGGGGAGACTTCTTGGCCAGCTGAGCAGTGCCGTCCTCAACCATGTCGTACCAGAGGTGGAAGAAATGGTTGGGCGGCGAGTCGGGGAGCTTGCCTTGAACAGCCGCTCGCTTGAGGCCACAGATCAGCGGCTCAGCTATGCCAGCCTCGGTAACCTGGGATCTGGCCATGCGGTACAGCTCCCAGGTCCTAAAGCAGTCTTTTGGTCAGCAATTGCATGGCCCGTAGAAAGGTAGGGCCGAGACTCACCACTCCCAGAACTTGGGATACTTGTTTATATACTTCTCCATGGTCTCGAAGATACGCCTGTGACGAGCCCGGGAGAAGCTGTAGGGCGGCGAGGTTGACGAGATTCGGCCGTCTTCGCGGTTGTGCTTCCAAGCACGATGATGGCCTCTGAAGATCTCACAGAGCATGCTCGACAAGATGGTCGAGTTGATGCCAAGCGCCTCCTCGATGCTCTTGCCAGGCGGGTAGAGCAGACGGAGCAGGTTGCGCGTCTCGCCCGTGAAGATGTCGGTATGCAGATCCATGACATCGTTGGGCACGGCCGAGCCGATGAGCGAGTCCATGCCTTCATCGTCGAGCCAGGCCGCGCCATCGCGAGACATGTATGCCGAGCCGATGGTGTCAAAGGCGCGGGCAAGGATAATCAGGTCAGGATGGATGTTGTGTTTGATCGCGGCGATCCGGGGGCTTTTGAAGGCTCGAGAGTTCTCGGTGTCGTTCATGGCTCGGAGATAGGCCAGTGCGCAGCGCCAGAAAGACCGGTCTTGGCCGGATATCTTGTCGTCCAGGTTGGGAAGCGAAGCCCGTGCCAAAGCTTCAAAGGCGGCAACTCGCTGGTTGAAATTGTTTTGGCCCTTGGTCTGGAAGGCAAGTCAGCAGTCATTCGCTCGAGAGACGAGAGAAGTACCCTTACCCAGTCAACGCCTGTAAGAGCAGAGTAGACATAGTCCTCGCGGTGCCAGTTCGGCTCAAAGGTGAAGGACTGGCACAAAAGGAGGTAGAATGGGAACTGGACAATGATGGGAGGGTCGCAATCCAAGTTGGTCAGCAGCTTGCCCCAGGGCACGAAATGGTCGTCTCCGCCAGCACGCGAGGCATGCAGGTCGAGCTCCATCTCTACCGGATCATCAGCGGCATCGGCTGCGAGGAGAACCGCCGCGCAGACCTCGAGAGTGCACTGATATGTGAGCTCGATCGCATTCAAGTCGTGCAGTCCAAGGCTGGACTTTCTTTCCTTGTCAAGAGTGGCGTGGAAAGCAGCAGCAAACGGCTTCACGAGTTCGAGGACTTGATCCGTAGGCTTGTAGCTTTCAAGTGCGTTCTTGACCCAGGGAGCGAGATTCGTCGTCAAGGCATAACTGCCGATGTGGCGTGCTGGCGCTGGCTGTGGAGGGCGAGTCTCGGACGCGTCGAGATCCCAGACCCGTCCCAGCGTTGAATGCTCGCAGAGGCCGTTGCTTGCGTTGACATCGTGGTCGGGGCACTGGTCGTGACTTGCCAGGTTGTCGTCGACCTTGCTCGTCTTAAAGGCAGCCTGTGTAAGGTTTGTCAGCAACGCCCTTGTGATGTACTTGGTCATACGTACTGCCGCCTCCCCTGTATATCGCAGCTTTCTCTTGTTGATGATGACTGCGGCGCCCGCCATGGTGGATAGATGTCGGGACTAGTCGGTCAAGGTCCCACTTCTCAAGCACTGCCTGAAATCAGATAGCTGGGTAAGATGCTGTTAGCTGAAAGTGAAGGGGAGACCCTCTATATAATGTGCGTGAGTGCTCATGTGGGCAGTCGGATTTCGTCCGATATGCAGTTACCAAGCACATGCCATTAGAATCATGCGTATTGGTCACGGCACCTTAATAACTGCCAATTTCCGGTTTCCAACCGCACGTGCTGGTCGTCTCATTTCACAGACTGGCATCGTGACATGACCATTTCGTCCGATGCCTGCCTATCGAATCTACCAAGAAAGGTGGAAACCCCTCATTAACAGAGTAGGACTAGTGAGGATGAGAAAGAGGGTAAGTGCGACGCAGATACTAGCCCTACCTTTCAATAGCGTGGTTTCCACCTTTCTTGGTAGATATGGTATACTGCCAGTTCATATTCACCGGAACTTTGCCTCCCATCATGATTCTAGTCCCAGGCCCGGTAGTACAGACTTGGATCCAAGGGTGGGCAGCAGCGCCGAAGGAATGCATGGCACCCTTTGGCTTCCTTCAAGAGCGAATTCGGACTGATATGAGAAGGGGCAACCGTCGAGTAGCAGGCCAGAGTGCTAAGACCGGATAGAACACAGAGCTGTTGCTGCTATCCTTTATAGGACTGTGGTGACCATCATGCAAGAATCCATGTCCAGACACAAGGTCATTGCCGATCTTGTGCCACGAAGCCGCCCCAGGAGGTGGAATCGCTTGCATATGTCAGCCGTGATCCATTCTCGGAATCACCAATCAGACCGTGACTGTTTCTTCTCCGGTCACTCACGGTTTCGTACATCCAACTCCCAATCCTAAACTGCGAGATAATGAATAACGTTACAGTAATAATTTCTTCGTTTAGATTTGCCGCTTCGGCCTCGATATTGTAATTAGTGTACCGTATAATCTCGTGAAATTGGGAGATTACTTGCACGTGTGGATCTGCTCAGGCGGATACAAGACTTGTAATTCGTGGTAAAGACGATTTAGAGTCAAGAGTCAAGACAATTTTGGAGCTTCTGGCCAATTATTTCGCTACGTCGATCCAGAACTCTCGACGAGTAATTTGAATCTCCCAATTCCACGAGATTATACGGTAAAAGGTGGTGGCCTAGCGTACCTATCCTGTTTGGGACTAGCATCTGAACAATGCGTTGAAACTCTGCCAGGGCTTTGGGAAATTATATCAGTCTCGAATAACCGTGTAGCGAAAGCCAGGCAGGTTGGGCCTGGACTGGAGGAATATTGAAAGACGCCTCGCGCAGTGTGGAATCACCCAGAATCCCCGATAAACAAGGTTACACCGGGTTCAGTTTGTGATTGCAACAGGATAGGAAATCTTCCGAATGACCAATCCTTCGCGGCCGAAATCCATATGCCAGCGATGGTCCATCATGGAATCATCTGCCGGGTCACCGCTATTCGGGAGATGGAGGTGTTGGAACAACTTGAACGCCACGGCGAATGAAGTAGCCTAGCCACAGCAAGTCCGTAGTCGCGGAGGCTCCGTGCCGGGCCCCCAGCGGACTGTTCGGAATGCCGATCAGTCAGACTGAACAGTCGGCAGTCCCCCACGACAAAAACCTACTGAAACGGCTTCAATTCCTGTATTCATCGTTGACAGGAGCTGTGGGTATCCCATTGTTAGTTGGATCAATGTATGGGGTTTCGTTCAAGTGAATAAAAGAGGAGCAGGAACCTTCAAAATTGTTCCTCAGCTGTCTTTTGGCTTGATGCTAGTCGGCATCTCGTTGCCTGCCGAGATGTTTACTCATTCGATTCGGAGGGCAGTGAAAGGAGCAACGTCGTTTCGAGAGAGGAAGTCGGCAATGGATCCAATGATTATTTCCGGCAGGCAACAAGACACACTTGCGCAACTCCGGCCGGCCTCGGAGATTAGTGAAAAATAAGATGGAGGATATGGCTCAAGATTAACAACCAAGAATAGCGTGCCATTTTACTCGCAGTGACTACTCTTGTATAAATACGAGTCAGCAGCCAAGTAATTCATGTTTCCAGCCAGATGGATCGATACTATTTGGCCGGAAACACTCAGATTCTTACCATGGGAAATTTGACCGTGTAACCCGAACACTAACAGCGAACCGGGCAAGGACACTGCATGGCCAGAGGTAAAAAGTAAATAAAGTCATGCACATGGTTCGTTCTGCATAGGCACATTACCAGTGATCCCGAGCGGGGTACCGTCCTCTCGGGGGTTGCTTTTAATATTTCCGTACGTTCGACTGCGTGACTGACCCAATGGGAACCCGGGCATCCTTTTAGGGATCGGGACATAGATTGACTGATTCCATAGACCTGGGGACCTGTTGGACCCCTGCACTAGGGACAGTATAGAGTCTCGGCAAATGATGTTCGTCATGTTATCACGTTCGTACAGGAAGATTAAAGAGACCGAGTCTCCCACTGACTGACGATTGCATGGGGTAGGAGCATCCTCGACATTCACCCGAGATGAAGTCCTTCCGCACCCTCATCCTAGCTGCCCTCATCCTTGGCCTGGAAGCCTCACCTGTGGCCACTGGCAGTGCTCGTCCTTGGCGCCAAGTGAAGAGACAGACATCACAGCTTCGAGACAGCTATGATTTTGTCATTGCTGGCGGAGGAACCACTGGTCTTACCATTGCAGACAGGCTGACCGAAGCCTTTCCCGAGAGCAGGTACGCCACTTTGCGCGGATCAGGCTTGCACTGACAATCATCAGAAACGGTCCTCGTGATCGAATATGGCGAGATACAGCCCACGCCGGGAACTTTCGACCCTCCCCAAACCGTTTGGGGCGGAGCAGTGATTGGCCAAGCCGCGTACTGGACGTTCAATTCCCTGCCCAACCCCGACGTCAAGAACAAGACGGGGCTGGTTTTGGCTGGCAAGACAGTCGGAGGCAGCAGTGCCGTCAACGGCATGTTCTTTGACCGTCCGGCCCAGGTCGACTTTGATCTGTGGTCCAATATTGGCGGCGCCGGGCTGAAATCCTGGGACTGGGATGGCCTCTTTCCCTTCTTCAAGAAGAGCGTGACCTTTACAGAACCCACGGCCGAGGTGGTCCAGAAATACGGCTACACTTGGGATATGTCGGCCTATGGGGGAACCACGCCCATCTACTCGACCTTTCCGCCCTTTCTGTGGGCAGACCACCCCATCATGCGCAATGCATGGAAGGAGCTGAAAGTCAAAGTCCAGAAGGAGTGCGCCGGAGGGTTCAAAGACGGACTGTGCTGGATCCCAATATCGGAGAATCCCATGACAGCGAGACGGTCGCACGCTGGGATCGGGCATTACGCTGCAGTCAACACTTCGAGATCGAACTACGACCTCCTCGTCCGTCACCAAGTGACCAAGATAACCTATCCCAATGGACTCGACACGGGCCCTCCAGTTGTCCAAGTAAAATCCCTCGTTACCGAGAAGCTGTTCAACGTCAGCGCAAAGGCCGAGGTGATCCTTTCCGCTGGCGTCTTCAACACGCCGAGTATTCTCCTCCGAAGCGGCATTGGGCCAGACAATTACCTCTCGACAGCCGGCATCTCTCTTGTGCATCATCTTCCAGGGGTAGGATCCAATCTCCAGGACCACTCTGGACCGGGTATCTCTTGGAACTGTACGTTTTCTATCAGTTTACATCTCAGCCGAAAATGAATCGTGCCCTAACTGCATACATGGAAATATAGACACCCTCCCGTTCGAAGCCTCCATGTGGCCTCTGCCGAGCGCCATGCTCGACCCCGATTTTGTCGCCAACGCAACGGCCGACTTTGACAAGATACCAGCTCGGGGGCCCTACACTCTGGCGCAGTCCAACACGGCCCTCTTCCTTTCGCTCTCCAAGATGGCCTCGTCCACCCTAGCAAGGTCCATTTCCACCAAGATGCGGCAAATCGTGTCGGCCAAGACGTCTGCGTCATACCTGCCTCGTGAATCGCGTGCTCATCCGGAGCTGGTCGCCGGTTACGACGCACAGCTCCTCGCTTTAGCCAAGTTCTACGAGAATCCCCTGGCACCGACCCTCGAGGTCCCCTGGGCCACCGGGACCGCGGCAAGACTCATCTTTCTCCACTCGCTCAGTCGAGGGACCGTCCGTCTGAACCTGAGCTCCCCTCTCGATCAGCCAATCCTGGACTTCCGCACTGCATCGAACCCGATCGATATGCTGGTCCATCTCGCCCATGTGCGGTTCCTGCGCAAGATCTACCAGACCCCGACGATGCAAAGGTACGGAGCTGTCGAGGTAGCCCCCTCTGAGGAGATTGCAAACGATGATGCGAAATTGGCCGATTACGTCAAAGATACCATGACCTTTAGCTTTATGCATCCGTGCTGTACTGCGGCCATGCTGCCTCCGAAGAAAGGGGGTGTGGTGGGTCCGGATCTCAAGGTTCATGGGCTGAAGGGACTGAGGATTGCAGACATGAGCGTCTTGCCGGTGCTTCCGAGCAGTCATTTGAGTGCGCTGGCATACGCAGTGGGCGAGAAGGCCGCTCATGCCATCATTGAGGAATGGGATGGCAAGGCCAAGGGCAAGGGCAAGGGAAAGCGCTGATGGCCTGGGGAGTAATTATCACGATAAAGACAAGGGGTTTTTATGATGTGATAGCTGCGTCTGCTACATAGTACTGCCCTTGGATCGCAATTCATTATTGCCCTGTCATGCTCATCACCGTCCATTACGACTCGGCATAAAACCACACATTATTCGGCGTCTGCTCGTAGACAGCACTCCTCAACGGGCTCTCAAACAAGTCCCTGACCTGATCCAAGTCATAGCCCGCGTTCAGCGCGAGCTGGAGCATGATCCTGGCCTGGGGAGCACCCAGATAACTGGCGTAGATGACAGGGCCTGGATTGGGAGCAGGCACACCCGTACCAGTGACTGACCTCGGTACAGTCACCACCGGAATGCCCTTCTCGGCCAGCTCAGCGGCGGCTTCTCTCGCACTGGGGCTCAAAGAGGCAGCCCCGGATCCCATGTGCACGATACCCTTGGCTCCGTTGGCAACAGCAGCATGCATCAGCGTGGCATCGAAACCTTGATGTCCGTAGAAGATGACCACGCTGGGAAGATCGCCCTTGGTCTCGGTCACGTTGAAGAATGGCCTACCAGTGGGCAGAGAAGCCCCGTAGTAGAAATATGGCTGGCCGCCGAGAAAGACGCCAACATTGCCCTGCTCAATGGCCTTGAAGGTGTCGGGGGTGTTGGCGTTGGTCTTGGTGGAGTAGTAGATGGACGTGATGCGGTCGTTGAAGGCGATGAGACCACCGCGGTCACGGGCTGCCGGCGAGATGGCGGTTGCGACGGCCTGGAAGAAGTTGGATCGCCCGTCTGGGGAGATGTACGTATCGGGACGCATGGCTCCGGTTGCCACAAACGGCTTGGAGCAGTTTAAGCTGATGTCGACGCCAAAGGCCTGTCAAAGCGAAAGTCAGCAATTATGTGACAGGACCGTCTTCTTTAGATGGCACAACATACCGTCTCCTCGAGCGTGTTGGTGCCGTGAAACATGACGGCACCGGAAATGTCAGAGTCCTCGGCGCAGAGCAGGCGGTTGGCATACTGCGAAATGTTGAGAAAGAGCGACGAGTTGAGCCCGGCACTGCCACCGACGACGGGAAAGTTGACCACGGCCAGCTGGGCCATGCTCAGCACCTCGGACACATTGCCAATGACGTGCTCGACCGAGAGAGGGGGCCCAGAGCCATAGTTGATGTTGTCCAGGCGGCTGTAGTTGGACGCCGACAAGATGGTGCCCTTGGCGCTCAGGATGCTGTCAACGAGTTAGCCATGAACGGCGACTATTCACGGAAGGTTTACTTACACAACCTTGGGAAGAGTCGAATCTTCAGAAATCCATGTGAGATCGGGAGCAAAAGATTCGCCGTGGCCCGGGTGGCCCTTGACTTGGGCCACCAGAGCACCAAGGCCCACCGCGAGGGCAGTTGTGAGTTGTGAGGTAAACATTTCGAGGCTGTGGTGTCAATTGTCTGGTGTCCATGTTGCGCCCTTGAGGACGGCGAATCCTTGTGTTTATATACATGTCGTTATCAGATCGAGGGTCCTTGGCATCATCGACTTGATCCTCACAGTCGGTGATAACAATCATGAGCAAACCGTTGATGTCCGGAGCACTCCGCCCGGTCAAGCCTCTTATCTGGGTTATCTGGGGTTGGTATTCCCCTTTGAGCTTAAGAGCATGCATCCCGATGCTTGGCATGCCGACAACTTGGATCCGTATGCATGGTTTCTGGCAGGATCCACAGGAAAGAACTTGATGGGGTAAAAATGCTTATCTCGAGCTTTTGTGGAGTTTCGTTCTTGGGCGATTCCGAGACGGCGGTAATAGAAACATGTCACTGGTTGATGGGCGATGGCGATAATGCAGAGTGAGCGAACATCTCATTGGCATGCAGCATTTGCCAAGCCCGTTCCTTTGGGGTATTCTGCGAAGAAAAGAATTCAGACGAGTCCAACTCGGAAGCCATTCTCAGTCTCAAACATTGGGCCATTGTTCAATAAATTGCTGTGATCCGAACTTGTTTTAATGCGTTTGTTGACAATTCTCCCCCTTTTAGTTGCCACGGCAGCACCCCAGGATGAGGAGGTCAGCTTTAAAGCCCTAGTCGACAACGTCGACTCTCTGAAGAAAGACGTTGCATGTCTGTTTAACAAGTAGTAAAAGGTTCTTCAATGCACTTGTTACACGCTCAGAAATTATAAATGGGTCGAAGAGGGGACATGACTGGCGATCTCGAGATCTCGTGTCATTTGATTCATTTAATCAGCAATATACAGCAGCCTCCGTTTATGAACAACCCAAAAGCGGCAAAGCCCAAGCTTGCTATCCTATCCATTATTACCTGGTCATCGTTTATATACACTGAGAATCCTCCATCATATACCCCTTACACCTTCTTCAGGTCCTTGTTCGCCTTGACGACAAAGGCACCGCGGTCCATGGTGTTGATCACAATGTAGCCGCTCGGCAGGAAGGGATAGTGGCTCCAGGATCCGGTGAATGTAATGTTTCCGCCTCCCGGCACGTTGTCATCCTCGGGGTGGGTGTCAAAGTAGGCAACCTCCTTGATGCCCTTTCCAGTGGGGTCCTTGGGCACGGAGCGCAAGTCGAGGATGCTGATGCCCAGGGCATAGTTGCTCTGGTACGAGAAGCCGTCCTTGACGAACTGGTTGTGGTCGATGCCCTTGCGGAGCCCCTTGTAGTGGCCTGTCTGCTTGGGGCTCTCGAGAGACGAAATGTCCCAGATGTACGAGATGGGGTAGCCGTCGGCTGCAGGGCCCACGGCGTCGACTTCATCGTACTCGTCGTCAACAATGAGGTACTGCTGCCACATGGGGTCGAGCACCCAGCCTTTCAAAATTGTTAGCAGTGTGCATGCGAGACTGATGTTCAGAGGCAAGTAAATACCTTGGTGAGTATAAGACGCGCCCTCGTAGGAGGTGTTGGAGAGAATTTTAATGTTCTTCTTGTCGGTGACATCGAAGCTGTCGAGACGTATTAGCAGTCCATCGACTACGCCTCGAGACGAGTCAGGCAGCACTCACATGGTCAACGAATCCTCATCATATCCGTAGCAGATGTCCCTGCCGTCGTACTTTCTGTCCGGCCCGCGATACACAATGCACTGCGCATCGTGGACATATCCGTCCTGGCCCGTTCCGCCCAGGGTCTTGGGGTTCTTGGGGTCCTTCAGGTCGAAGAACACCAGCCCGGCCCGGAGGGTTGCATTTCTCGGCGCGAACCCGACAGCCACTCCGTAGTCCCGCTCCTCGTTGGTGACGACGTTGTGGGATCTCCCGATGGGCAGTCCCTCGGTCCAGAAGCCAGCCAGGTCCTTGTCGTTGGAAAACACCACGGGGCTGGCCGGGTCGACGGTCTCGAGCTTCTCCAGATCAAAAATCTGAACGCCGTGGTCGACGGCCTCGCTGCCAATGACCACGTAGTGCTTGTACCCTTTGATCTCGCGCCACAGGGACGGCAGGGCAGTGGGGTATTGCGGCAGACGGCCGAGATAGATCAGTTTTCCTTGCTTGGAGACCTCGGAAAAGGAGGTGCCGTCTTCCTGGGCGATGGCCACAAACTCTCTGCCGCTGCGGTGGTTGTACCAGCCCCAGGATCCAGCACCGCGACCGCTAGCACTGCCGAGCTGGGAGTGCGTCTTGAAGTCGTAGAGATCCAGGTTCGAGCACTTGAATGTGTATTTGGGGTCGCCTGGCACATACGAAGCCATGCCGTCCTTGCAGGCAATAAAGTCCGTACTCGGCTGAGGCTCCGTCACGGTGTCGTGGTTCCCAGTCATCATGCTGATCATGGGGCTGCCTTCGGGAAAGGGCTTGTACTGGGTGGAATCGTACACCCCTTGTGCGTCGAGCTCATTCCATATCCTCTGTCATTCAATATCAGCTCGCTGGTCAGAAGGATGCAGTGATGGTGAGGTCCATGTCAGTACCCACGTTCTTGAGAGCCATGATCTGCTCGTGTCTGATGCCGCTGTCGTAGAGCTCGGCCTTGAGCTTCATGTTGACCTTCATCTCCTTGCCCGCGGCCACGCCAGCCAGCGAGCAGACAGCTGCCGCAACGGCCGCAACTCCCTTGGGCGTCCTCATGATGGCGGCCCACGACCGAAGGCGTTGTGCTGGGGTGGATGCAAGACCGGTATGGAACCAAAGGACCGGTATTCTTGGCCGAAGCTGATGCAGTGCAAAGACAGAGGACGGCTTGCCAAGAAGGCGGGAGAGGCAGAGACGCGGGTGGGTGGTGCAATATATACATAATACCGGGATTGCTTAAATGCTCTCTGGAAATTAAACGAGTGTCGTCTCCCAGCTGCCCCCCACTCGAGGCATCCCCTTGATCGAAACGGCCGGGGTCGAATCAGTCGTGGTCAGCGCTTGCAAGGTGTCGGCCAGGTGCTAGTCATGATTCTCGCACTATTCTAGCACCCGTAGCACACCGAGACTCGATTCGCTTGTTTCTTTCTTCCAGATACTGCAACGGGTCCGGGATGCAGTACACGGTGTTGCAGGCGTTTATCCTCCTAATCAGTCGGCAAGCAAGATGACTACTCGGATACGTCACGCTCCACTTCCCAAAAGGGGCAGGTGAGCAACCCTGGCCACGACCATGCCGTGGCTGCCGTGGTGGCTCCCGAGTCTGCGGCCAAGGGAAGCGGCTCTTGTCGTGGCGTTCATGGCAACTCGGACCATGTTGCAAGTGGCATGTCGACGACTCACAGGGTTGTACTGTACAACAGATCACACCTCCTACTTGCGTACCACAACTGAGAAGCGCGACGAATGGGCCTTTCCCCTCCTGTTTGCGAGATCAGAGCTACCGTTGGCGTCATGGACCAAAGGGGCAGGTAACCCATGTCCTCAACGGCTGCCTGGGTATTTCCACCCACTGAACCAGCGGATAAAGGAGCCGTGGAAAATGCGGCAAAACAGTCACTTCCCAGTCCCGAACGAACGGCAGATGGCAGCCAGAGAGTCAGTGCCTCGGGCAATATCGTCTAGATTCCACACGCCACGAATTGCCCGTGTACTGTACTACGGTATGCCAGTGCTGGCGGTGTTCCGCTATATATTAATTAACCCGATGCCATCAAGGTCAGACCCCCAATCTTCGCCCAATGCGAATGTAACATCCGCTCCATCACATCCGCGCGATCCCGGCTCGGCACTCGTCCAGTCTAGGAAGTTGAAACAAGCCTGTATTCTTCCCCAGTCCGCAGAGTGGCACTGCCCGAGATACTACCGCCCCTTGGAATCAAGTTGCCAATCACGTCGTGGTCATTATTCATCCTGGATATCTTGGACCTCGACGATAGGCATGGTAGCATTCGATCGCGACGGTTTCCTTGGCATCAAGCCCACCTCGTCCTCACTCTAGTCTGAGAGAGAATGACAGAGGAATTGTCGTTGATATATACGTAAAGTCACGGCAGAAATTGGACCAAAAGAGATGAACCTCTCTTCAGCAGCTCCTCGGTTTCCATAACACCCAACCAAGATTCCCGTCAATCGTCGTCAGCCATCTCCGTCAAGTCCATGTCATCAACCCCAACCTTCCATTCTAGGAAGGTCGTCAACACCAACAACTCATTTATTAACCGCAGCACTCTCCCCGCCCGGCCAGACGTTCGAGAATCCTCCCGGCAGCTACCTTACGCATCCAGTGCTGCTTGCGCCATCCTCCAGCTCGCCAAATTGAGCTGATGTCGTCAGCAGTTTTCTGGTGCTTAACCACACACTCGCCGAATCACCAACGGTCATTTCTGTTCATACCAGGTACTCATTTTACTACCTAATTTTAATCTCACTATGTACACCAAGCACATGTCCATGTAAGGACATGCCCGAGAACCCTAATGGCAAAACCCCCCGCACACTCAGTCCGAGCCGAGGAAGCAAGACGAAACCCAACGCGTATACTCCAAACTGAGCCTGTTCGCCAGACATGGTATTACAAAATCTATATTCTGTAAGATATTTCACACCGAAGAGAAACGACGCAACAGACTTTGCGCAACAGAAACAGGTAATCTCAAGACGATATCGACAAAAGATGTGACAAAGGGGATGACTGCATAAACAACAAAACGACAGTGTTTCGCAACGCAAAGGGGTATCTTGTTTTCGCTTGATTGGTGGTCCTTGTTTCGGTTTCCTTTTTACCTTGTATCATTCCTCCAAGACGTATTCCTCCAATCATGGTTTGGCCTCGGTGACGGTCGTTGCCTTTGGCCCCGAAGACGACCCGGGCGCTGCGGGCAGATGCGTCTTGCTGCCCGGGGCCACTACCTTGGCCTTGTTCTTGGCCTTCACCTTTTGGTCATGCATGTACTCCTTGAACCCGCGATGAATGTGGCGACGCGCCCGTTCGCCGCGCAGTGAAGTCCAACTCCTGAGCGGCGGCGAGATGCTATCGTCGTCGTCGGACGACGACTCATCGGGACGCTTGCCAACAACAGGCGCCTCCACGTCGCCCTCCTCGCCCTCGACCGGCTTGGCCGGCTTCTTCTTCTTCCAGAACGTGACCCAGGGTGGCAGGGTGATGTCCGGGATCATGGCCTCGAACCACCTGTCGGGAAACTTGCGGATGCAGGCGCCCCAGGGCAGCGAGATGGCACCAAGACCGATGGACATGCCCCATTCCTTGCCGTTGAGGGGGTGGATCTGGAATGTTTTGCCGCCCACAAAGATGATCAAGACCTGGCCCCCTATCATGACGAGGTTGATGCCGAGGAACCAGTAGTTCTTGGTGATGCCCTCAAAGATGTTGAGCTTGTTGTCGAGGCGGCGGTTGTTGATTTCGTTAAAGATCTGGAGCCAGACGAACGTGTTGAACACCAACGTGGAGAGCGACGTTTGGCTGTACTCGTCGTAGCCGTATCCGAGCAGCTGGTGACCGCCAAAGTACAGGGTGAAGGTGATGGCCAGCTGACAGACGGCCTGTCCGAAAATCATCTTCCACATCCTCGTGGTGATGAGAGGGGCCGATTTGCGGTCTGGCTTGCGGTCGAGAACCGAGGGCGCCGGAGGATCGGTGGCCAGGGCAAGCGCCGCAAAGGTGTCCATGATCAGGTTGACCCAGAGAAGCTGGACGGCCTTGAGCACCGACTCGCCCTTTCCGCTCGAGACGGCCGAGACAAAGGTGAGGATGACGGCAGTGATGTTGACGGTAAGTTGGAACTGCAGGTACGAGAAATCGTCAGTTATTGCCGGATCAAAAAGAAAAGAACCAAGAACTTGCCTGCAAAAACTTCTTGACCGCATCGTTGACGGCTCGGCCCCAGCTGATGCCCTTGACGATGGAGGCAAAGTTGTCGTCCATGAGGATGATGGCAGCGGCCTCTTTGGCAACCTCGGTTCCAGCAATACCCATGGCGAATCCGATATCCGCCATCTTGAGCGCGGGCGCATCGTTGGTGCCGTCGCCCGTGACAGCCACCGTCTCGCCGAGCTCCTTGAGTATCCGGACCAGAATGCGCTTGTCTTCGGGGCTAGACCGGGCCAGGACCTGGAGATGCGGCACCAGTTCCTTGAGCTCCTCGTCGCTCTTTCGGCGGAACACGGGGCCCTCCATGGCAATACCGCCAGTCTCGGGCGTGTAGATGCCGCATTCCTTGGCAATGGCGCGTCCGGTGAGAAGATTGTCTCCTGTGACCATGCGAACGAAGACGCCGGCGCGTTGGCAGTCCTTGATGGCGTCCTTGACCGTGGGCCTCAGCGGGTCCTTGATTCCAAAGATGGCCACCAGCGTCATGTCCTTGTGAACCTTGTTGAATTGCGCGGCCGTCAGCTCATCCTCGCCTTCAAGCTCCGGGGGCGGCCAGACGTCGAAATCGCGGTACGAAGAGCCGATGGTGCGGAGAGTCTGTCCGGCATATGAAGTGATGGTTTGCGAGAACATTTCTTGGTCGTCTGCGGTCAGGTCGACAACCTCGGGCTCGTCTCCGCTCGCGTCGCTGATCACCTTGGTGCACTGGGCAAGCAGGATCTCGGAGGCACCCTTGGCGTAGGCTCGGAACTTGCCATTGGGAAGCTTGACCACCGTAGCCATGTACTTTACGGCCGAATCGAAGGGAAGCACCTGGACAACATTGGCGTTCGAGCGCTCCTCCTGGACGGGCGCAGCGCCAAGGTGGTCACGGCAGAGGGTGAGCAGCGCAACCTCGGTCTTGGAACCGACAAAGCTCTTCTCGCCGTCAACCTCGCCCTCAAACGCGGTCGAGTTGACGGCGTTGGACTGGATGATCAGCTGCTTGGTGCTTTCGCCGAGGCTCTTGACAAACTCGGCAAGAGGGACATTCTCGACCTTGGCCATGACTTTCTTGTCCGGCTTCTCGCTGGCATCAGACGGCTCCTCGAGCATTTCGTCGGTTCCGCCAAAGCTCTTGAACTTTCCGATCGTAGTAGCGACCACTGTCATCTTGTTCTGGGTGAGAGTACCAGTCTTGTCGGAGCACACGGTCGTGGCGTTACCCATGGTCTCGCAGGCCTTGAGGACACGCACGAGATTGTTATCTTTCATCATGCGGGTGGTCGCAAAGGCAAGCGCAAGCGTGACAGCCAGCGGCAGGCCTTCTGGCACTGCGACGACGACGACGGTGACCGCGGTGATAAAATGAGTCAAGAACTCCTGGCCCTTTTGCGCAGGCGTCCCAGGGTTTGTCGAGAGGCCGGCCAGGAACTTGATCAGCAAGACGATGAACAGCAAGAGGGCAGCGCCGCCACCGAGCCAAGCGATGGAGTCGGCAAGCCTGTTGAGCTTCTTTTGCAAGGGCGTGTCGCCCTGTTCCGTGTGCATCGCCATGGTGATCCGTCCATAGCTCGAGTTGACACCGACGGCCGTCACCATGAATGTGCCCGTGCCCTCGTTGACCTTGCTGCCAGAGATGATGAAGGGATCCATCTTCTCGATGGATCCGGGCTTGCCGCCCTTGGCAATCTCTTGCAGCGCAGCAAACACTTCGTCGGCGGGCGTCTTCTTGAGCAGGTCTGATTCGCCGGTAGCCGAGGACTCGTCGCACTTGACGCCATGGCCGGTGATGAAGACGCCGTCAACGGGAACCAAGTCGCCCGCGCCGAGGTGCATGATATCACCGACGAGGACGTCAAAGACTGAAATCTCGGCCGACTTTCCTGATCGAACGACCTTCACAGTGCGGTCGTTGTGCTTCTGGTTGAGCCGGTTGAACTGCCGTTCCATCTGCCAATCGTTGAGGGTACCCACGACCACGACGAGGACAATAGCCGCGATAATGGCTACACCCTCGACCCAGTCTAGCCGCGCCGCTCCCGCTTCGTGAAGCTTTTCCTCCTCGGACAGAGGTCTGAGTGCCGTGTAGAGCCCAAGCGCCAGAGAGATGATGGCGGCAAAGGTCAACAGAATCAGGACCTTGTCATTGTAGGTGATCCATGCTAGTTGCAAAAGGGTCTTGCTCTTCTTCTCGGGCAGCCGGTTCTCCAAAAAGGCCCTTCTCCGGTCAATGAAGGCATTGCCCGACTGGAGGGAAGGCGGCGGCGGCGCATCGGGATTGGGATCTTTGGAGGCATTGAAGACGGGTTCCGTGTCGCCATTGGCGCCGTATTTGGGTGTGCCCTTGGGAGCGACCTCTTCAAAAGGCACAACTCCATCGAGAATGGTCTCGTCGACGCTCAGCCCAGAGTCGCGATTCGTCCTGAGGCCCTTTTCCAAGCCGGCCAAGCCACCGAGGGCGTAAAAGGCATCGTAGCTTTTGGGATTGAACAGCCGGGAGAGCTGTCCGGGAGAGAAGGCGAACTTGTTGTCCTTTACAATGTACATGTCCTCGGTGCCGGGGTCCGGCGTGAAGGCATCGTGGACGTCGAGCCGGTAGCCATCACGGGTGGGGCTGGTGCCGTTCTCCTTGCCCGTCACGGGCGGCGCAAGCGTGTCATTCTGCGACGGTGGGGTGGAGCTCGACGGCTGTCAAAGGAGAGAAATGGGTCAGCTCAAGTACTCGAGGTCAGGCTGTTGAAGTCAAGTGTGTGTTCATGGGGAAGCCGGCTATTCGGCACGCGGTACAGAGTGACAAGCCATGAGTGATGCACGAAGCCAATGCAAGCTTCGGCCAAGAGACGACCCTGCAACGGTCCAACCATCGCAAGCGCGGCTGGGGATCAACAAAAGCTTAGCTCACCTCTAGTTTTGGAGGTTTATCAGATTCGTCCATGGAAATGTCCGTAAACGATGAATGAGAAAAATGCTTCGTCTCTCGATTCAGGAAATCGGTGAGTGAAAAGGTCGGGAGAGATGGCGTGGACTGGGATGCGCGAGTCGAGGATTGATCTTCTTATTCGATGGGCGCAAAAGCGGTGGGCGAACCACTAGTAACGCTGTTTTTGGCCCCTGACCCGACAACTGACAGTTGGGCTAGGCAGTACAAAAAAAGCTGCGGCGCAGGCAGCCCTCGACAATGGAATTTCTGGCACAGGGCGCTTGCAACAAAAAGAATGATGATGTACTGAGTAATCGGAACGAATAATGTTTGTTTCGAATTGGAGGCGGGCAGCAAAGAGATGATGGCGAAACAAGAGGCCTCCTTGACCCTAGACCTGCACGAATTGGAGAGCGCGAGTGCCGGTGGAGCGAAGGCGAAAAGATGGTGAACTGCCTCTTCAAATCCAGACCTCTGTGGTTCGAGGAGAAGATGATGATGGTCAGGCCAGTATGTGCCTCGCCAAGTACCTGAGCCTGCTCAACCCGTAAAGATCAGTGGACAACGGCGAGAACGGTTGAGGTCTGGTGGAGAGAAAGAGGGATGACAGGTGCGAGCTCGTCATTTGTGGGCAATGCAGCAAACCGGCTCTGTCGTCACAAATAATAAAAACAGAACAAAACCAAGGCAGCACAAACAACCACCCCCGTGTCCTCTTTGATTGGCAAGATTTGAACGGCTCTTCCTTTTGTTTTGCTTTTCGATCTGGCGAGAATGAACGAGGATGATTTGAGCCGATCCGCCCCCAGGTCAGTGACGACGGCGGTACCATGCAAGACGAGGTGCGCGTCGATTCGCCTGACTGTGGCTGTGTTTGCACTGTGTCGGGTGAGATGAGGAGGATTTTTACACGGACCGCGCCACCATTGACAGTGTCATGTCCGGTGAGCACAGTATGGCTCATGATCTCGGTACTTGGAAGTACCACTCCTCTTGGCATTGGCTTGGCGTACGACCGGGCAACAAGGAAAAGCTGGTTCTATCCGTAGGTCTCTTGGCAATGACATGGCCCTGCAGGAGCACTGCAGTCCTTGTCCGTTGCCCTATTGACGCCGGGCGGTTGGGCCCGGGAGAGTTTGAGAGCCCAATGGGCCTGACCGCTGCATTATGAAGGGGAAAACATGAAGTGCATTGTTGGGCAATTCTCAGGTGTCAGGTATAAAGATGCAGTTTTGCGCACTTGGAGCTCCGGTCATCTGATGATGGGCTCATCAATGATTTTTCCCCCAGGAGCTTAGCTCACTTAGCTCGACCCAAGGAAGCTGACGAGTGGAGCGAGATTGCTTAATTTGCGCCCAAGCAATTGGTCAATGGGGCAATCCCTGATCAAAACCCGACCTTGGAAGTTGTCTGGGGAAACAGGAGTTGAGGTTGCAGCTGTCCGGCAGCTGCCACTGCAAGTATCCCGGCTGTTGTGTTTCAGGAGGCCTCCTGCTGGACCAATCAGCGTGCTCACCAGCCACGTGCCTGAAAAAGACAAAGGAATGACGATCAATGTCTTGCCAACGACCGACGCTTGATCTCCATAAAGCCGGCAAAATCACTGCGCCCTGCGCATCGTGATCCGAGTGTCCATCTCCGACAGAATAAACCGTAAAGGCCGAGCGAAAATGCCGACAAAAGGACGCTGGAAAGCCAGACCGAGTAAGGAGCGGGCACGGTTGGTGTTCACCCGAGCTGTCCACTCTTGCTCACTCGATCCCGAGCCACGATGCCGCTCTCTTGCGTGGACGAGTGTGGCTGGCTGCCGCTCTCCTTGGCAGGTGCAATCGCAGGAAAAGCTGCCCTCGGCAGGATTGGATCACTTGCGGGAGGGAACCAGCAGGCATTTGGAGGGCTGCACGGATACTGGCAGCTCTTGTTATGGCTGACATGTCCTTTCTATGGTGACAAGAATGCACTCTGATGAAGATGACCCTCTTGGCACCGCTGAGCGATTGTGGAAAAGGGGCTTAACAATGCGATTGTCCCAACCCGGTCTCTATAGAAACGATGGTCTACATCAGCTGAATTGGTTATTTTGAATTGAATTGCGATGATGGAGCACACCAGTTAAGCTTAAACCAACCACTCAAGTGGAGACAACGGCTCAGGGGCTGTGAATTGCAACGGCAGGTGCATTCCTTGCTCCAAAGCCGAGCAATTCAGAGGGCTAACATTTTTCGTGGAGAGCATCCCATATGCTGTCCCAATCATCTCTGCCTCGATTACGGAGTACTGTCCAGATCTACATGTATCAACTCTCAAATTGGCGTGAAGCCAGTCCTGAACATGATGGTATGAGACCTGATCGGATTGGGACTGGGCTCTCAAGACAGGCTCAAGGACCAGCAGGCGACTATTTCCCTTCTGCAGCGCTTGCATCAAGTCGCCGCCCGAGATGAACGACGCGTGGGCAGAAACAGATGGATTTGTCTTGGTCAAAGTCCTGCGGTACCAGAGTACCTTGGGCTGAAGAGAGACATGTCTTGCCACGCGGGGGCTGCCAGACTCGACGTTCATATCATACCCAGCATACATTAGAGCTCTCGCTTTAACCGTCCATCCGTCCACTCGCATCGATCGATATGCATCCTACCCCCTTCCTTTTCCTGGTCGCCGGTGCCATTGCTTTCCATGAACACCTTCAATCCAGGCTCGACAGCAAAGAAGACAAGGGAAAGCCAACTCTGTAAATGTCTTGCACGTCTCCTGACATCACCGAGGCCACTGACAACCTTATAGACCAGTTTAGCCAGAAAAGGGGAAATCTGATACGATCACATTGCCGGGAATGGTGGCCTTGTCATTCACACCACATCCGCAAGACGGTTTACCCTTACGAAATACATCCCCGCAGCCTGACACAAGCATGACAAAAAGGTTGCAGGCTGGGTACTCATCCAAGATCGGTATGACCAATTTCAAGCTTTTGTCAAACTTGCCTGCAAGGATGCATGTACTGGGATACTACTATATATCGGTAAAATAATGTCTTATTATTTATAGCGTACGACTACCAAGGCAGGTGTACCTTGGAGCTGCTCACGTGCCACGTCAGCATTTCCCAGTGACGACCGAGGTTGCTTTGGCAGCCCATGCCGGATATTCGGAATGTACGACAGCATCAGTCAAGGGAGCAGCGAATAGGCCCTGGGTCGCATGCTGCTGGACGGTGAGCGTGTTGGGGCAGCTTGCCCCGCCCGGGCTCGCCGTAGCAAAGCACCATCCCAGGACGAGATAGCCCTCGCTGGTGGACACCTTGCCGACCTCGGACGTGCCTTGCTGCCACTGGAAGCAGTTCTGGCACCGGAAGATGACCGAGTAGTGGGTCGAGTTGACGGCCGAGGATACCTGGGTGAGCTTGGCGTCTCCCGTATAGAGGCCGGGGAGCTGGTAGTTTTCGGCCCAGCGGAGAGAGGTGAGGACGGCTCCGTCTTGAGGGTAGACCAGGAGCAGGAGGTTCTCGTTCATGCCGCCGCCCATGGAGACGCCGCACCAGCCTTTTCCTTGGCAAGTCTGATCATGTTAGATGCCTTCTCGACCAGCAAACGGAAAGGGACTTACAATCATGCCAATGAACTCGGTCGCATCCGTAGTAAGAGCATTCGAGGGCAGCGCCAAGCCGACCGTCACACTAGGGCTGGGGGCCCAGGTGTTGAAGACAATGCCCGAAGCGCTGTCGGTGTAAATGACAGTGTCATCTTGAGCCAGGGCGCAGTGGATTCCTAAGACCAAGGGGTTAGTCCA
Organism: Rhypophila decipiens; assembly: GCA_033297075.1. Classification (NCBI taxonomy): domain Eukaryota; kingdom Fungi; phylum Ascomycota; class Sordariomycetes; order Sordariales; family Naviculisporaceae; genus Rhypophila; species Rhypophila decipiens. The sequence goes on from MU858210.1 coordinate 66,912, forward strand.
GCATTTCATCAGCCTTTTTGGGACATCAGCTTACCTGCCTGAACGGCCAGCAGCAGTGAGGTGAAGAATTTCATTGTGATGCAATTCAGCGATACCAGATTGACTCAAAGGACTTGAGAGTTCCATCTGTGGCGTTACTTAGCAACTTATAAAGACCTCTAGTAGCATTCCCATCGTCACGTCAACAGAGCCAAGGACAGCAAAGGGTCTCCGGCTTTGCATAAGAAGCACTATATGGCTGTTATACTGCCGAGAGCAAAAGACAGTAATTACACGGAGCTTGATTGGCAAGGCATTGATTTGTCCTCCGCTCGGCAAGCCGCTCTCCGGCTAATATATATTAAAGAGTCTCTATTCGAGTCTTGGGGGTTACCGTTGTCACTCTGGACCGGGTTTCGCTCCGTGGTTCATTGCCGATTTTGGTAATCGTGAGTAAAAGAGAAACGATGCTATATTTCTCCGTCTGGGGTTTCGGAGCTTGCGACAGTGATGATTTTCTAGCTGGTTATGAATGGCGCGGATGAGGCTCAGGATCACCGAGATGCTACCTCTAAGGCGCACACTGAAAACCAAACAACAGATTTGAAACCGCCAAATACCCCTTTCAGTAGTTATTACTAATCTTGCAAAACAATACGCAGAAAGATGGCTGTACGACCAATGGAGTCGCTGGTCTTGGCATTTTCGGAATCCAGGACCGTCACCGGCCCTGACGTCATCGACCTGTTCTCTCATCCCAAGTTCCTTCTTTCCAGACTGCTGGGTCCAATCAGCCAGTCAATGATATGCACGAGTTTGGGAGACGAGACCGGACGAAAATCTTCAATTCTTTTCGAGTCTCATTTGGAAGTTTGGTTTTGATTGATTGCAAGGCCTTACTAACCACCACCAACTACCTCACCGTCTCCTGATTCAAGGCACATTGCTTTGCAACAAAAGAAAATACCAAAATGCCTGGCGAACAAGTCCCTATCCCGAACCCCCCGGCGCTGCCTTCACATCTTCCCGACAGCATCCTCGAGTTAGCGGCCAAGTTGGACAAGAAACCGCTCCCCAAAGATGTCAGCAATTCCCTCCAGAGCTTCCAGCGAGCAGCCTGCTATATCGCGGCGGCCATGATCTTTCTCAGAGACAATGTTTTGCTGGAAACCGATCTCAAGCTTGCCGACATCAAGCCACGACTGCTAGGTACAGTTCACGTTCACCACAGCTTGAGGCGACTGGACTGACACTCTCTAGGCCACTGGGGCACTTGTCCTGGCCTCATCCTCGTATGGTCGCATCTCAACCTCCTCATCCGCAACCATGATCTCGACATGATCTATGTGATCGGGCCCGGCCATGGCGCGCCGGCTGCCCTCGCTGCTCTGTGGTTGGAAGGATCGCTCGAGAAATTCTACCCGGGCGAGTACGACCGCAATTCCGAAGGCTTGAGAAATCTCATCACCAGGTTTTCTGTCCCTGGTGGATTTCCGAGGTGAGGACAGGCTGTCCTGACGTGATACAATGACGAAGCGCGGGCTAACCAAGCCAGTCACATCAATGCCGAGACCCCCGGGTCAATCCACGAGGGCGGAGAGCTGGGCTATGCATTGGCCGTGTCATTCGGCGCTGTCATGGACAATCCTGACCTGGTCGTGACCTGCATCGTTGGCGATGGCGAGGCCGAGACTGGTCCAACAGCAACGCAAGTTACCCTCCCTCAACCTCTCCAAAAAGCCTACTAACATCCTACAGAGCCTGGCACGCGATCAAGTACCTAGACCCCAAAGAGTCCGGAGCCGTCATCCCGATTCTGCACGTCAACGGCTTCAAGATCAGCGAACGAACCATTTTCGGCTGCATGGACGACAAGGAGATCATTGCGCTCTTTTCTGGCTACGGGTACCAGGTGCTCATTGTGGAAGATCTGGAGACCATCGATGACGACCTGCAGAACGGTCTCGAATGGGCACTGGCCGAGATCAAAAAGATTCAACAGGCAGCGAGATCTGGGCAGCCGGTGGTGAAGCCAAGGTGGCCCATGATAGTTTTGCGCACGCCAAAGGTAGCCAGCCACCTTTGTCCTCTTTCTCTCCTCTTACTAACATCTTGACAGGGCATGGGCGCGCCAAAGAAAGATACATCGGGCAAGCTCATTGAGGGCTCCTTCAACTCGCATCAAGTACCGTTGAAAAAGGCAAACAAGGACGAAGGAGAACTCAAGCTGCTCAATGAGTGGCTGGCGAGCTATCGCATCAACGAACTCATCCAAGACGGAAAGCTTGCCCAGACAGTGCTCGATACTCTTCCGCAAAACGACGAGAAGAAACTCGGCCAGCTCAAAGCCACGTACGACCCTTACAAGCCGCTCAAGACTGTCGACTGGCGAGCGTTCGCGGTCGACAAGGGCCAGGACGTCAGCTGCATGCAGACCACGGGCAAATATCTGGACAAGGTCTTCCAGGAGAACCCCACGAGCATCCGCTTGTTCTCGCCAGACGAGCTGGAGAGCAACAAGCTCGACGCCATCCTCGACCACACGCAGCGCAACTTTCAGTGGGACGAGTACTCGCGGGCCAATGGGGGCCGCGTGATTGAGGTGCTGTCGGAGCACGACTGCCAGGGCTTCATGCAGGGGTACACTCTGACGGGCCGCACCGCGCTGTTCCCGAGCTACGAGTCCTTTCTGGGCATCGTGCACACCATGATGGTGCAGTATTCCAAGTTTGGCAAGATCGCCCGAGACGTCAAGTGGAGGGGCGACCTGGCCTCGATCAACTACATCGAGACCAGCACGTGGGCGCGCCAGGAGCACAATGGCTTCTCTCACCAGAACCCGTCGTTTATCGGAGCTGTGCTGAACATCAAGCCCGAGGCTGCCAGGGTAAGTTGCATGAGCTGATGAGACCAGGTACCTCTATTGCTGACACTTGGTCCTCAGGTCTATCTGCCCCCGGACGCCAACTGCTTCCTGAGCACGGTGCACCACTGCCTGCATTCCAAGAACAAGACCAACCTGATCATTGGCTCCAAGCAGCCCACGGCCGTGTACCTCTCGCAGGAGGAAGCCGACGAGCACTGCCGGCTGGGCGCCAGCGTCTGGCATTTTGCGTCGTCCAAGGACTCGGAAGGACCGGCACAGTCAACCGCGAACCCCGACGTGGTCTTGGTCGGCATCGGCGTTGAGCTGACCTTTGAAGTGATCAAGGCGGCTGAGCTGCTGCGGACGGTGTGCCCAGCGCTCAAGATCCGCGTAATCAACGTAACGGATCTCATGATTCTGATCGCCGAATCCAAGCACCCCCACGCTCTACCCCAGCACAAGTTTGAGGAGCTATTCACCGCTGACAAACCGGTCCTCTTCAACTACCACGGCTATGCGACTGAGCTGCAGGGTATCCTTTTTGGGCGGGGCAGTCTGCACCAAATGAGCGTCGAAGGCTACAGAGAGGAGGGGAGCACGACCACGCCGTTTGACATGATGCTCGTGAACAAGGTCAGCCGGTTTGACGTTGTCACTCGAGCACTCCGCGCAGGGGCGCAGCATAATGAGCAGGTAAAACAAAAGCTGGATGGCTACTTGGAGGACGTCAACAAGCGGGTCGATCAAGTCCGCCAGTACATTGTTGAGCATGGCAAAGGTACGTATCGGCAGCCCGAGTCTGGCAGTTTCGCTGGAGATCTTGTTAACCAATTCTTTAGACCCGGATGATATCTACCAACTGCCGAGCTTTGAGTGATGCAATTTTGTTGTCTGGGAGAACTGGCTGATATTGTTGTACATGGCGTAAAGGATCTCTCGGTTTGCTCATCAGTCACGCGGAGGCGAAAGAACTTGTTTTCATAGACTGCACAATCATTGGCTTCACTCTTGACCATTCGTGTGTCGCTGATCATCCCATCACCAAGTGGCAGGGTTTCCCGCCAATCGGGACCGTCCCATACTGCCAGGACGCTGGGCTGGGATTCCCTAACCAATCAGCCAGTCTGATTCGAACGCCGACGAGCGAAATCATGATTCTCAGCGGGTATGGAAGAAAAGAGGCCGCGGTAATCCCGCATCACCGACTGTGGCCAATGAGTCATGACCCATGTCGACTGCTACGAGGACCGGGAGCTTCTAGAAGGATACGCGAGACCACAGACACGTGGAGTCGCTATTTCGTGCACCACAACTACCGAGATGGCAGTGACCCCTGCTGCTCTGGTCCGGACTGTGGCTCTCATCCGATGGCATCCCCAAAAGCAAAGCCCCTTTCCGATCTGCTGGTGCCGTGGACAGTGTCCCAGTGCCGCAGACCGCGGCCAAGCCCAAAGTTCAGGGTTTGTTCAGCTCTGATGGACCACTCATTCGAGCTGGAAGCGTCACCGCCCCTCTCTCTCAACCAGTGATAGCGTCAAGCACATGTTTGTCGTTGCAACGAGAAGCAGGGGACAGACAAACAAGCATGTCAATTCTGCAGCTTGCCGGTTGTCACCAGCAGTTTATGATCAATCACGTCTTGGCACGAGAAAACGTTGGACACCTGCCACTAATGCATCCATCTCGTGCGTTCCCGTAGTGTAGGTACGGAGTACTGACCCTGGCTGTTTTTATTCACCAATCCCCATCGAGGTTGTATCGATCCTCAGGCATCGACGACACACGCCTGATTAGCAGTGGCCCACGTTGCATATCATACTTTTCAACATCCAACAACTCCCCGTCTGCACTGCACAGCACGAGGGCGGCGGGAGTTGCCTAGTGCCCTTTGATGCTTAGCTACCACACTCGTTGTTGTGCACCTGCGTCAAAGTGTCCCCTTGCCCTTTCCAACGAGTTGCAGCGGCCGGGCGATGCAAGCAGCTCCAAGTTTGAGATGGCCTACTGGATTGAGTCTAGCATCGGCAGCATTGCTGTTTTTACTGTTGCCCAGATATTACAGTATGCCTGCTGCTCATGGGACAGTGTCATGCCTGGAGACGGCACTGACGAGTATGGACAGTACAATACAGCTGGTCAGCAAGGTGCTCCGAACAGCCATGTACGGTGGGATGGAACTCCAACAGCGACAAGGGATGAGACTGCTCCGTCTGACACGGAGGTGACAACGACCCTTTGGACCATGGCCTCGAGAAAAGTGAGCACTGGTTTCAGGTCTTATCTCTAGACTAGGTTCAGAACGGCTAGTCTGCCAATTGAGACGCCGAAAATGGTTGATAATCTTCATCATATCAGTCGGGTGCTCATCCTCTTATCTCCGAGTATCTCCGGCGTGGGGTGCTTGGTGGCCATCGTGATGAGTGTCGGGGAAAGAACTGGTGCCGGGCATTGAATGCGATTTCTGGATGGGTCTTGCGGCGATTCAAGTCGTTGGCGCTGGCGAGCTTGAAACCAACACTCTCGGCTTCAGGCCATTGGGGGTGGCCAGTCTGTTTCTCACTCCGGTCGCCATGTTGATTTTTCCAGCAGTACCGATTTGATACTACTAGTATTACTTGCCCTTGTATATGTGAAAATTCCTGTTAAATCGCACCGGTAACAACCTAAAGCCTTTAAGCTCCGGGACTCACGGCGAAGTGACGTGGTTGCCGGCTCGGAGAATTCCAGTTTTCAAGCTGTACCATTCGCCGTCTCGGAATCCTGACGCTGACCGATCTCGGGTACCAGTCCCAGCATTGGCAGTGATGTTGGTTAGAACCGCACATCTGCGGGGGTTTCCCGAGCACCATGCTGCTAATTCCTTACATTATCAGAGCCACGATGATTTCGACGTGACTTGGACCGGCAACTTGACTTTCGAGTATGGACTGGCTTGCTGATATTGCAATCCTGAGTTATGCGCACAACAGGACCAACTATGTCAGCTATTTCCCATCAACTCGCCTCTAGCTAAGTATGCCGTCAGCAAGCCGCGGATGTTCCGCGGTAATCAGTTTGATACAATCCAGGAACCAGCATTATTTCCGAGACATGAATATTAGGACGGCCTATCGTTCTGGGCAACTGGATTGGTGCGTGAGACGCGTGAATCGGGCCGGGCAAGTAGTGTAGGGTCGAGTAGACTGTCTACGTGTGTGGTGGGCTGAGCTGGACTAGTAGTGTAGATACTAGTACATAGATGGCTCGTACCAAGGCGGATGGGACGGGATCCGACATGGCCCGGGAATGATGCTGCAGCTGTACACTACGCAGTAGTATCAAATGGCAGCCTGAAGCTGAGGCAGGGCTGGACATGCATCAATATGTATGAGGGCGAATCCCGTATGTAGGGCGTTTGCCGTGTGTGGTCTCGTTGCTTTTGTTGCTGCTTACTTTGGGCTTGGCAACTTTGAGCAGATTGTTTCATATCGTGATAGGACATCAGGCACGCAAAGGAAGATGGATCGGCTCACTGCATCGGTGAGTATTATCAATGCACCACGCACAAGGTGAGTTGATGGCGAATGAGATGCAAAGACTGCTTCTGGGCATCTTGCCCTGTCGAGATTGCGTATACATGCTTGTTCAGGTGCTCGCATCATCTACACGTCTGCAAATCCAGCAGCCTGCAAACGTGCATGCCAGTATATACTGTTCTGTAAAATGATGGTGTCGTCGAATTAGAGTCTGTCCCAGCTCCGCCGGCCCGAGGGAGCAATACCTCCTGTACAGACGACGAATTGGTCGATAAGCACGCCTTCCAATATGTCACGGTTATGCGTTGTAAAGTGCAAAGTAACTGTGCCGAGTTCAAGATTCCAACCTGAACTCGTGATGCAGGACCTCTGGCATTGCCCACAGTGCCTCTGTTTTTTGGGGGGGAAACAACCATTGCCAACAGTTACATGTATAGACCCGACATGGGATTCCTCATGTCCGTCTCTTCATGCAGTCATGTTCTTTTTCAGACGAATTGCCTCATCCAGTCATGCATCTAATCAGAATGGCCTCGCGTTTGGCTCGTCTGTTGTTCTGCGTTTGCATCTTGGCGTCTGGGTAGATGCCCCGGAATGGATCGAACCTGCATCGAAGACGGCTTGTTGGGAGCCTGGACCTGTGTTGGCGCCGCAAACCGTGACACCAGACGCCATGATAGGGGGCCCTCCGTTCCCATTCGCCCTCTTCTGCGCTGCTGAGAGCCCCGGCGCGAGTAAGACGGACGGCTTTTGTCAGTCCGACATGTCAGAACTTTAATCGCCATGTTTGGGCTCCTATTCGCTGCGCCCAAGACATCTCCGCCCCCTGTCCTGGCTGTTATCTCTCTGTCCTGGGAACCGAACGACCAACCGGTGGTCCGTGAGTTGGGTGTGTCGTTTTCGGGTCCATCTCCCGCTCTTCCTGCTACTCACCATCTTCGGCTTCCACTCTGGTAACCCAGAAAGCCTCGGGCCTGCTAGAGATAAGCAATTAAGCACCACAGCTGGGACATGGCAGTGTGACATGTACGGACTGTACGGTCCCCATTCGGCAACAATCAACAGCCACCTGCGCAGGTTTGTCGGCCGTCTTCCCAAAAGTCCCTCGGGGTGCAGTGGATTGCAGGCGGGTGGCGCTCTGGATCGGATTGGCGGGAGGGACAAAAAGCCCAGTCTGGCCAAGCCATTCCCAGCCCTACCGGTACACCACCACGCCGTCCCCCAGCAAAGGGACAGCGGTACCCATAGGCCTCGGGGCTGTGACTCGGGATGCAAAGTTGATGTGATGCGCAACATGAGCCTAGGGCCGTGAAAGCAACTTGAAGTTGGAAACCTGCGTATCTTGGCCGCGCGTTTGTCACCCTCGGCGGTGGTTGGCAACTTGAAGTCATATATCACAATCGTGGTCCGGGGTCGTGCATGACGGTGAAGAAGGTACTTGTCTAAATATAACCCGGGCGAGCGGACCTCGGTCAACAAATTCAAGGGTGCTAATCTGCACAGACAACTTGAAAGCTATCTCGGCTTCCCTTTCTGGGCTAGACCCAGCGATGTTGTTTCTGCACTGTCTGGCTTTATCGCTGTGGACATAAGCCTATTACGGTAAAGGATTTCATGATAATGTCATGCCAGTGCTTGATTCCAGAGAGGCAGCTGACTGCGGGAGATTGGCGACCTATTAACCATCTCGACTTGCTTCATGTTGATATCATGTGCGCAAAGTAGTGGTATCTGATAGGCGAGATGGACAGATAGAGAGCCGGCCGGTTCTAGCGCAGATCGAGGCCATGTAATTCGTCGTCATCGGTGTATGCAGGGCTGTCCGTAGCACTATGCATGGAAGAAGGCCAAATCAGACGTCCAGTACATGTAGCAACATGTGCCCGCCATATCTGCCTGGCCAGAGGTAACGGTGCATGGTCACACGACGGGCCGACGGCGTGCTCCCGCCCTGTGGGATGGGTTCCGGCGAGATTCGTGATGCGCCAAGTCTGTGTCTGTGTAGTATCGACATGTGGGAAATGGACCGATCTTGCAGCCCGTATCCCCCAGCCAGACCTGTAACCGGCCACGAGCCATGGCAAGCATATGGTTGACATGACCCAGTCACCTCTTGCCACATGGAGCGGATGGCCGTGTGTCGACGGTCGAGTCCATCTCAACTCTCAAGTCATGCCATGCCGTAGCCGTCGGGCCGTGGGACTCGGTGAGCACCAAGTATGATCCATCGAGCTGTACGAAGCCCGTTCGGTCGAGTTTTGTTGTCATAAGCGGCATCGTGCATGTCGCAACCGCATGTCCTCATTCGCCCGCCGCCGCTGGGCTGGACCAACGGAGCCGACAGAATGCTCAAACCGAGAGCCATGATGGAAATATCGTCATAATGGAAGACCGTCGTGAAGTGCCGCCGCTCATGTGCGTGTGGTTTCGTGACTAGTTTGGATGAAATTTCTTGATTCCTCCATCGTGCTTACATGTCGTGGTGTTTAGTCGATCCAGCTGCCTTTCAAGTTGGCTGATGATCCATGAGATCAAGCATAATGAGCTCGCTGACATTCGCTGCAGGATTATCGACGTCCAATGATTCCAGATGCCATTGTCAATTATCAGCCCATTTCCGGCGGCGCATGACTAACACCATCTGTCGCAGCGGGCGGTTGGCCAACGTGAAGCTACATGTATCTGCCGTCTATACCGATACTCGTTGTTATATGTGATATAGTTGCGAAAGATTAGACAGGGTACTTTCGGTGCGACATGTGCAGCAGTGAAACACTTTCTTCTTCCAATCGCCCATCATTGCACTGTTTGGGTGTCTGACACAAAAGTACCTTGGGAGTCCTCTGGTCCGTATCGACAGCTCGAGCTCTGAAGAATTACCAAAATTGGCCATATCGCACGCATCCAACCAAACGCATCATCGCGCTTTCTGGCCTTTCCGTTCCGAAGCAAGACCGCAGGACGGCAACGCCACCACCATCAGCGTCTCGTCACCACCACCACCACCACCACCACCACCATCCATCAGCAACTTCATGTTGGGGTACCTCCGCAGTGCGTTACAGTACAGTTGTACAGTACGGGGTACCACCCAACACTTGCCCCGCTCACAGGACAGTCAGCTGGGTACCTGATACCACCCGGCTGCGGCTCCGGCTTACAAGCGGGATACGAAAACAGAAACAAAGGGTGAGAAAACAAAAAAAGATAGGACCGATAATCCAGGAACCCGACCAGCCCCGCCAAAAAAGAAAAATCAATTTAGCACTGGAGCCATCCGTCAGGTGTGGACCGTGTGGGTCCGCTTAGCTTCGCTCCGGTCCACCGGGTTGTCTTCCCCGGCCGGGGCAATCGTGACATCGATCCCCGGAAAGGGGTGCGAGTGGTGCAAAGAAGAAAAGAAAAACTGGAGTCGGTGCTCGTTTTGCTGGGTCAGGCACCTTGCTTCTTTCTGGTTTAGGGGGCAGATTCGGCCGATCTGATCAGGCAAGGGGCCGCGCTAAAAAAAAAAACAAAAGTGAATTAATTCCCAAGGACAACGATCTGGCCAGAAGCATCAAAGATTAAAGCAATCGAGAAAAGAGCGAAAACGAAAAAAAAGGAGAACCTTCAACTTTGGTGCGCAACAGGGCCCGTGTGATTTGCGTCTTGCCCCTTTCCGGGTTGGTGTTGGTGTCGTCAATTGTTATTTTTAATCTTGCACTCGTTCTTCTCACCTTGCAGCGCATGTTTTGGGGCTTGGCGACTGCCGTCACCGACCCGTCCGCTTGGGATTCTTGCTCAGTGGCTTGACCTGGGAGGACCGAAACAGCAGCAGACGCACCCAACAGCGCAGGACCACCATCCCTGTCCCCCCCAAAAGACGCCGTGGACGCCCAGACAGTGCAGACTCGCAGCCCTGGGAACGGCCAAGACCAGAGCTCGTCCCAGAACCAGGGGAGTGGCAACAGGGATCACCATCCCCGTCAGTCATTCACTTAACTGTCACTCGAGTGGTCACTGACAGAGTGGACAGTCTCCATTACTGCCAACAGTGCCAATCCTCATTCGGCGTCCTTTTCTTGTCCTGATCACACACAGTCGAGTGACATCCAGCTGCTTTGTTTCCTTTGTGTTTCCTGACTTTTTTAATATCATTATTTCCCCCTTCTTGCCCAAGGATCGTCAAATTTCCATCCGCAATCTCGTCAGCCATCTCGTTCAAACCTGCCTTTTGTCTCAACCTCAACCCCCTACCGGCAACAAGCCACCTCGGTCTCTTTCTCGCCACTATTGCTCTTTTTGTACTTTTTCCTCGGACAATTCACTGCAGTGGTCGTGTAATTATTGCGCGTGCCCAGCAAACCCAGTAGGCGCATCAAGGCAGCTCAAACCCGTCGACGTGCATCGCCTCGGGTTGCATCCCGGGCCATCAATTTCCCAGGACCAGAAAACAAGCTACGGCGGAAGCACCGGGGCGCCGGGTCCTAATCCACACACACTCGCCCTGCGTGCCTACCTGGCCTCCCACTCCCGGTCGACTCCCGTTCAAATCCCGTCTCGCGAGAACTCAAGGAGGAAAAAGAAACGAAACAGCGACGCAAGGGTCACGACGGGAACTCTGGAACAGACAGGGGAGCCCGGGTCTGAACAAAAAGACAGACCGGCCCCATACTTTTTGCTGCCGGTTCCCAATTCCCATCACATCTCATCACTTCCCACCGTCTTGGGCAGGATCGATCCCCTAGGCCAAAATCCAAAATCACATAAAACCAACCATCCGCCCACCTCGATCGAGCACTGGCATCCTCCAAGCCACATGGCACCCGTACCTCGCCCTCCCCCCAGTCCCGCCCTCTCATCGTCCTCGACACTGTCCTCTTCTTCGGCCAGCTCGACCTCTACTAGGACGTCGACCTCGTCAGCGAGAACAGCAGTGACCGCAGCCATGGACAGCCCAAGCGACGAGCCCCACCCGGCCGTGGTCTACGGCGGCGTCTCCTTTCCGGCCGGCAACGACGACTTTCGAGCGGCCCGCAACTACTGCGCCCAGGCCTGCCGCCAGTTCAACAACACGCCCGAGGATGCGCCTCCCGAGTTGCGGAGCAGTCGCTGGCTTGAGTAAGTTGGTCTTTGTCTGTCTCATTTTGCACCACCCGCGCAATGCGCTCGTTTTCTGTCCCCCACGCAAGACCATGTTAGCTCCAGACCAAGTGCGAGCCGATCGTGTCTCGGTGAGTGCCCGAGTGGATCATCGAGGCCAAGCTTTTCAAGACGTGGTCACCGAGTGGGCACGTGAGATTTGGCAACATTTCTTTTTCTGCCCCTGCCATTTCGTTTTTTTCTCTTGCTTTCGCATGTGGGAAATAGGCAGCAGTTTCGTCCCTGGACCAAAGCGATGTTTGGATGCACCTCATTGTTTGCGATGGGGCAGGGGGATGGAGGTCATGAATGAGAGGATGAAAGAGATGACGAGATGAATCGACGACTAACCAGGACAGCATCATCCGCCCCGCCCGAGACCGCTCAACAGAATCCCTCACTCCGGCCATCACCCACGACATGACTTTCCGCAACCCGGCCCTCAAGTCCCAGGCCCCCTTTGTGAAACCACCCTTCTACGTCGACTATGGCCTGCGAGTGCGTGTCGGCGCGTCGACCTTTATCAACCGGGGCTGCATGATCATGGACACGCCCGTGGCCGACGTCGTGGTCGGCGAGAGGTGCAACATTGGCCCAAACTGCTGCATCGTGAGCGTCGGACATGCATTGACGGCCGAGGAGCGGTTGACCAAGCAGGCCAGCATCGGAAAGCCCATCACGGTGGGCAACGGCGTCTGGATCGGGGCCAACGTGACGATCCTGTGAGTCTTTTGCTTTTTGCCCTGTCGTCCAGATAAAGCTTGCTCACGGCAGCGGCCTGCTAACCTGCATGCATAAAACAGGGGCGGCGTAACCATCGGAGACGGGGCCGTGATTGGTGCAGGGAGCGTCATCACCCGAAGCATCCCGCCCTCCACCCTGGCTGTGGGTGTGCCGGCCCGCGTCATCCAATCGCTAGACGAGATCAAGATGCGTCCGTCAGAGGTCTGCAGCTCCGTTGCGACCTTGGCAGACGCCATGACCAGCTTTTCCCGCTCCTCGGCCCCCATCGACCGCCTCGACGAGCTCGAGCTGGCCCGGCTCTCCAACGGTCTGTTCCCGCGCCTCGGCCCGCCACCGCCACCGCCAGCGACCCACGTCCGCGGCCACCACAGCGCCAAGCAGCTCTCCGTCTCGTCGTCGTCGTCGTCGTCGGCATCGGGACGGACGCCCGACACGGGCTCCTGTTCAGAGAGCACCGTGCTCGACGACGACACGGATCACGGCCTCGCCCGGACCAGGAGGCGGCGGCGGAGGGAGCACAGCATGACGCCCTCGCGGTCGGCGAGGCACCGCATGATGAGGCACTGTCCGCAGCTGTTCAAGTCCGAGATCATGGCCGTCGTGGCCGTCACCTCCATCGCCTTTACCCTGCTCACCTGTCTCTTCTTTGCCGGCGTGCTGATGGGCGCCAAGTGGTTTGCTGTCTTGGTGAATCCCACGCAGGGAACCGCCATGACCTCTTTTGATTGATACCCCAATTTTGTCTTTTATTCCAGTCGGTTATGCATAGAAGACGGCGTACATTTGGTTCTTGGATATCCCTCGCGGGAGTTTTAATTGCTTGTTTAATATCAGGTCCGGGGCATACAGGATGGCGTTTAATCATGGGGAAAAGACGGCGGTTTGGGGGCTTGCCCCCATGAAAACTGGCCGTTTGGCTGTTTTGTATTTATCCATAGCAAAAGACTCAAGAGACTCGGTTCAACTTTGACCAGATATGAAACGCTCACCCCATCAACCACTTCTCCAACGCCATCGGATCGGCGGCATTCTCCCAATGCTCGACTGCCTTTCCATCCAGAAACCTCCACACCCCGCAGAATGGAACTGCCAGGTCTTGTCCACCGGGCTTCGTTGCCCTCAAAACACCCAGCACCGCCCCAAAGTGCTGGTTGGCTTCGATGCTCTGGACGTCCATGACTAGGGTGCCGCCCGTCGCAGCAATGAGGGCGTCTTCGTGGGCCTGGACGGATTGAATGCCCTTGAGCGGCTGTTTGGGAGGGCTGGAAAGGTCGCGGTCGGCTGCGTGTAGTACAATATCTTTCGAGGCAATTTCAGAGATTCGACTGAGGTCTTGGTACAAGTACTCCAAGAGGGCAGCAGTTGCGGAGCGGTCTCGCTGGGCCATTGCTTGCTTTCGAATTGAAGCTTTGTTTTTATACGAGGAGAGTGAGAACATGAATACCGAGTAGATATTGGAGTCCGATGAGTTATTGGAAATAGATACAGACTAGGATTCGTAAAAGGGAGGAGGTGCAGATAAACGCCCACCGGACGTCCGATGGCGATGCTATCTTGAGGGAGCGAGAGAGTGGCTAAACAGCATGGAGAAACAAGGTAGTGTAGGACAAGATCTCAAATAAACTTATTGAAAGAGAGAAATAAGGTAGTATAAGAAGTATTTCCTAGGCTCTTGCTCTTTAATATACCTTATCTCTTTTTAGAAATAACGTCAAGATATTGTATATCTATTTAAAAGAAAATTATCCTTTTTTTTCTTTTATTTTCCTATAACTATATTAATAACGTTATAGAATTATAATTCTTCTTTTTATCTTATTGTCATTTTATACCTTCCTTTAACTATTGTTAATAGCCCTACTTATCTGTAAGACAGTGTATGGAAGATGGGAAGACGAATGAACTTTCTTAACCCTACTTCTAGACTTTTATGGGTTTCTAGAGCAGTATTATAAAGCTGTTGGAGCGCCAAAACTGCCCCCCCTGACAGAACACGGGAACCCCGGCGGCTAGACGGCGGACAAGACTTACCGGCTAATCTAGAAGGTATTTATCAGAGCCTCCGATACTACTCCTGCCGTCACACGAAGAAATGTCTCGCATCAGTACCGACCAGCCCCGCCTCGGTGAGCTCCATGACCATCCCGGTCGTGTAGACAAGTACCGGAACATGCTAGAGACCGTCCAGGCCAATGGCTTGGACAACTTCTCGGACTACGAGGTCCGCTTCACCGCCAGCGGCTACCAGCTGGTGGACAAAACGCTTTTGTACATGTCCAGCAGGGACCTGGCCAAGACTGAGCCTGCCTTTGGCAGAGCTCTGAAACTTACCTACAAGGCCATGATACCGACGAGTTGGCCGCTGAGGGTGCGCCAATACATCGCCCAGGTTATTGGTCTTCTGGACCACAGAAAGAATATGGGCTCCCAAAAGATGTACCGGGAGCAGGTCTACGACAAGTTGAATGCGGGATCGCTGCCCAACATCCCAACCATCCTCGCCATGGTTTGTGCTGTCCGAGAGGATCAAACGATGATGAGGGGCTTGGAGGTAGATCTGGCTGGAAGGGGTCTGGGGTATCTGCTGGACTTTAGTCAACTGAAGTTCCGGGTGGATGACGAAGGAAAGTGGTTCGTAACGGACGTCGACAATGTTGACGATGTTCGTCCATGGTACTCGGTGAGGCAGGTCATGCAGAAGCCGCCGAGGGATGGGATTTGGATCGCTACCTGGAGAGCCTGCCCGCCACGGCCGAACCCCGATTGAGACCGGAAAATGTGCTTTAGAACAAGGAGTCCGAGCCTCACGTTTAGCAGCGGGTGTGTCCGGTCCACGTCCCAGACTTCAACGACGCGCAGCCCGAGCCTCAGGCCTCCACGATCCCAGATTCCGCCGAGGAACGGGGAGAAACCACTGTTTGTTACACGATCCTCTCGCCTTGTGTTTGAGTCTGGAAGGTCTAGAGGAGAGAGGAAAGCTCCACTGTATGCAGAACCGGTGTGTAGTTGTTACGAAGCGATTCCATGTAAAGTTATACTAAATGGAGCTGTTCCCTTCTATACCATTACCATCTTTGAGTGAACCAGCAAGATGTCCAACACATCTGGACGAGCTCCAGCACCCAGAGGGTTACACTTGCTGATAAACGAGGACCATGTCACCACGCTCATATACAGGCACTATTCCAATCTGCATTTCTTGTCTGGTCAATGGATTTATTGGCGCGGATGACCAAGTTCAATTGACCTTCTGCTAGGAATAAGAGATGGACTAGAATACAAACAAAACTGAGCCCAGGCCACGAGATAAACTCCCGTGTGCCTCAAACTCTGGAGTCCGAATACTATCAGTGTCGGTCCTCAAATGAGCTGCCTGTCGCATCTCAATCGGTCCAGGACGTCTCTGAGGCGCTCGTATACCACACGTTTTCCTCGTAACCGAATCGCAGTCCAATCACCAGGCCCTGGTGAGACCTGGGTCTCAGGTACCAGACCACACCATCTGTGAACTTGTCCGAGCTGCCGATGTGGTAGATGCGGTGGTCGGCCATCGCAATCGCCAAGACGCTGCCACGGACCACGCAGATGCCATACTCGGCCTCATCTCGCGAAGTAAAGATCCTGCAGTACATGTCGTCCCGGCAGAACTCCTCAACCTTGCTCACCTCCATGGCCCTTGCGAGAGGAGGCAGCGCCCGATTGTCTTTCAGGCGCTCCGCCGCTTGCGACTCGAGGTCCTCGGCGCGCTTAAACTGGCCAAGCGCAACCAACGCCTGGGACATGGCCAGTGCCAGGACGGCCTCGTGCTCGAACTGGGTGATCTTCTGGAGGGCATCCCAGCAATCAAACACCCTCTTCAACGCCAGACAGATCAGGTCAAAGTTGACCTGCTCGGTCTCGCGGAGACACGCCGTTAGGGCATCGACCATAACGGTCAACCCTGTTATCTCGGCCTTGCCGTACAAGAGCTCGTCGAGGATGCGTAGACTGAGAGCCTCGGGGGTCGCGGCCGTGGGCGCCACGACGGCTTGGGCAGGCGATATACGCCAGTGGATGCCCTTGTTCGGTGCCATTTTCTCCGTTGCCCTGCCCGGGCTGTGCAGGAGGTTCAAGGGTGCCCCAAACTCTTCACGCAGCAGGTTCATGCCTGTCAGTTGCTGAGTGACGGTCAGCAGCATCTCTGTGGGCGAGGCCGGTCGCCTGCTCGCCTCTTCGTCCCTGGCCTCCCGGAGGGCATTTAGCCTCTCATCCTTCAGCTGCTGCTCGTGACGCTTGGCCGCGATGCCATTGTTTATGCTCATCATCTTGCAATCTCGCTCAAGATCCCTCATCTGCTGCTTCACATGCTCCAGCTCCGTCTTGTCCGCGGTGCTACGCCTCATTGCGTCCGTGAGTTTGTCCCTAGCACCCTCCTCGCGCTTCTTGAGCCTGGTCCAATCGCCCTGCCTCTTCTCAATATCCTGCCTGAGCTGTACGATGGTCGCATCACGACTCGCCAGACTCGCCTGCAGCTCTTCGGCCTGCCCTGTCGCAACTGCCAAGGCCTCCTCCAGCTGAGGAACCTGTTGCGCTTGCAAGATGGCGGGCTCATGCTTGGAAAGCTCGAGCCGTATCGACTCCAGGTCTTGTCGGGCACTGTCGCGCTCTTCTTTGAGCTTCTTCGCCCTATCCAGAGCGGCATCCAGGACACGCACGCGTGTATGTGCGTCCTCGAGCTCTCGTCTGGTCGCATTTTCTCGCTCGGCGGCCTTCACCTGTTCGGCGCGCAAACACTTGACGTTATCCTCCAAGGACAGCTTGTCGGCTTCTAGGCCTTCCTCGGCCGCTTTCAACCTCTCCACCACCTCGGTTTGTTGGATGAGGCGCGTGTTGAGCGCCAGGATGTCGTCGTGTAGCTTGTCGGTCGTCTTGGTCTGGTCTCGCTCGTCTAGCTGCTTCTGGATGTACTCTGTATCCGAGGCCATCATCTGCAAGTGCTGGGTGGCCAGCCTGTCCAGGAAAGTGGGATCGCCCAGGCAGTAGTTCGCCAGGCGAACAACAAACACCTTGTCATCAGGGGTGAAGGCATCGCCAATCCGCTGCAGACGAGCCTGTGCGGTCTCGGACAGACCAAGTGTCGCCCTCAGACCGGCACAGACCTGGAGCTCAGCTATGGCCTTGTTGATCGACTCCTCTGACTCGCTGGCAGCCTCCTCAGTCTTGGCAACACGCTCGAGCATATGGTCGCGATCTTTGACCAACTCGACCCGCATATCCTCCGCGGTGTTGGACGCGGTGGCGGGGCAACGGTCCATCTCCCATTTCAGGCTGGCGTAGCGGGTGTCAATGTCGTCGTATTCCTTCTTGATGTCGTCTTTTCTTTGCCTCGACGTAGGGTTCGTGCCGAGCCGGTGAGTCGAATAAGAACTGTGCGAAGTTGCCATGTTGGGCAATAAAGTTTGTAGTTCTGGCTTGGGTTTCAATCTGCGAATGTGGTGTTTCTGCTGGATGATCGATTTGGACGCTGAGAATGCTCACGAGGTTGAAGACGCGGTGCGCCGGAAATGTTGTGAAGTCAGTCACTAATCCCCGCATTTGAGCTCGCTCGTCCAGTACTAGTATTGGCAAGCTGAAATACAAAACATGTTACACACGTCCACGTTCATCAATACACATAACGCAACACAGCCATTACGAGAATACTATCACTGCACACATGAACCTGGAATGATGTTTTTAAATGTTAAATTTCAAGCTACCAAAATTAAGGGATGTTTTCTTCCGCGGACTCCCAACTAGGACCCATGCTTCAATGTCCCAGTCTCTCCAGCCCTGCGCAAGTCTCCCCAACCCTACCCAACCCTCCGCAAGCCTCCCGGAGAATCCAGTCAAGTCCAGCTTATCAAGCCGATCAAACTGGCCCACGTCGAGCCAGTTAGTTCGAGTAATCCCAATCCAGTGCTGTCACTGGATTAGTTCCATGTCGACTCAAGCGCCTATTCGGCCCATTTCATCGTCATGTCTCAGTCTCTCCCCCATCTCCAGAAACTGACAACTCTGCAATTCTTTTTTCAAGTCGATAAGCATCTGAACATGTTTGAGCTCGTACTTGATCTTCGCATGGATCTCACGAGCCTCGTCCAGCTCTGCTACCAGCTTTTCATACTTTTCATCCCAGGCCAAGAGCTCCAGCTGGCAGTCGGTCAGCTTGTCCCTGGCTGCAATCAGCCTACCTTTGCCCTCGGGGAGGGTGTCGCCGAGCTCCAGAATCTCTCGATAGGCTTTGAGGGCTTCATGCCGCTCTTTAACTCTAACATGGTACGCCCTCATCTGACTTTTGAACCACTTGTTGTCAAGATATACATGGACCTCGGCCGTCTCGTCCGGTACCTTGCTGCTGTCCTTGGTACCTCCTAGCTCGATGATGTTGAAGCTGGTCTGGTTGACCAGGGACTGTGCCAACGTAGTTACCAGACGTTCACCGTCTGCTAGGTCTTCCGGCTCGCACGTCGCAAGGATAGGCACCGCAATAGACTCGGGAACAATCTTTCCTTTCCCGTGGAATTGGATGGCGCACAACATGAGGCCATATGTGGCGGTCGTCGAATGGAGTCCAGAAGCAGGGATATGCTGCCTGACTGTCTCGTCGATCGGGCGTTGCGTGCATCCGACCATCAGAGGGCTCTGGGTCAGTGGGACGTCCAGCCTCCCAGCCCTGGCTGCAGCGGCTGCAAGCTCTTCCAAAACCTGGACTAACGCCCTCAACTTTGGGATGGTGGAGGCACTGTTGGCCCACCTCGGTGGTTCATCCAAGCCGGTTAATTTGCTCCTGAATTGCTCGTCTATTCTGTGGACGTCGTCGCTAGGATCCTTGGGGTTCCATTTTTTTCCATTGTTGAAATAGACCTCAGCCGCATCGGCATATGCCTTTATGAGCAAAACAATGGCACAGATCTCGTTGCCGGTTAGGAATTTCCCATTCCGATGTTTGATTGAGATCCCTACGGCGTAGACGCCTTTCGCATCCGCGCTGTATGTCTCGGGCCTTGTGGACTGCATCATGTCGTATGCCAGTGTATGCCTGACAAGGCTCTTCGTGAGCTCGAATGGCAACATGAGGCACAGTCTTCTGAGCCTTTTGCAGACGACCGGGTCCTGGCTCAGGAACATTGCAGTGGTGTTGAATACCAAGATACCCGGGACAGGAACTAGAACTTTCAAAGTCTGGGCAAGAAAGGATCTCAGCTCGATCAAGTCGAACATCGACTTCGTGGTGTCCTTGTGCAGCGTTTCGTAGATGGTCTGCATTGGCACAGTGGCCAGAGGCATGTCCTCGGTGGGCTGCAACGCGAAAACATACTGAGGATCGGGTTGAAGGCTCGGATGGGCTGCGGCGAGGGCCATTGTGATGGTATTGCGAGAAACTGTGTTGTGTGTGGTGGCGATGTGGCGATGCCTAGACCTCGGTATCACATGCTAGGCCGCTGGGGTATATTTCCACCCGCCCACACACACATCC
>MU858211.1:0-86333 GCA_033297075.1 Rhypophila decipiens
TCGCGTTGGTAATAAACACGCCGTAGCACTGACATCACGCTAACCACACCCCAGTCAAAATGGCGGGCTTACGTAACATTGGCGGGACCCGCGAAATTTTAGATTCGCGGGTACCCGCGAACCTATTGGGCCCCTATGATTTCTCACAAAAATGGACGACTATCATCGTTGAGTTGTTTTTCCTCTTTTAGCAGTACCAGTCTCGTCAAGCAGGAAACAATTTGTACTTTCTCGCGACTAAAACCCTTCTGCGCACAGCGTCTTTCTCACCACAAACAGACAAACCACCCTCTAGAACGACCAAAAACCCCAAAGTAACAATGGCTTCAAACATCACATCAGACATCTGCCCCGGCACCTCAAAAACCGCCATGCCCAGCCTGGGCGGTATCGACACAATCCCCAAAGACATCGATGTCGTCATGATAACAGGCAACAACGTCTCCCATCCGGCAATGAACGCCTGCTGCGCGCCCAACAAAGTCCAGCTTCTCGACGGCTGCTATCTCTGGTGCAAGATCCCAGGCGGCACGCCTAAGCTCGAGACCAAGGATGCGATCTTTCGGAACATCACGTCTTGCTTGCAAGTGAATGACTATCTGGACGAGGATGACGAGGGCAGGGGAGCAGTTCAGGCAAACATTGTTACTGCTAGTTTGGCGACGGGTTCAAAGGGGTCATTGAGCACCCTCGGATTGGGAATTTGGGCTCTGGCTGTCTTTGGGGGTGTTTTGATGGGGTAGGTTCGATACCTGGGGTGGGGCGTTGAGACTGCCGAGGTGGACGGATGGCATTAGGCATAGAGCAGATGATCATGATCGAAGTATGAGTTGAATCAAATGCTCAATAGAAAGAACGGCGTAGGATAGGAGTTACGACCTCCAGAAATGGTAGCAAATTCGCAGGAAATGAACACTTGGTATGAAACAACGAATATCAATTGCATCATAAATATATCGAGGGCCGAGGCGTTACCTGGAGTGGTTCTAGGCACAGTCAAACAATACACAAAGTCCTCGGGCCGACAAACCCAGCAATCTGTGTGTGCTTTCCCCGCTCATGCCACAAGGGAACCTCTATACTTTTTGACACCGCTGTGATCCATCGGCATTTCAACCAGCGAAAGGCTGTAAAAGCTTTTGCTCCTAGTTATCGTGCCCCTTCTCCCGAAGCTTTATCCCGTTAATCTATATCCATTGCACTTCTCAGAAGACCAGTAGGGCCAGCCCATGAGCTCCTAAGGATCGGACTTGACTTGCGGGAGTTAACTGAAAGTACCAAACTCTTGCCGCTAGATAACCTATACCAACGTACACCTTGTCTACTAGCTCTAAGATTTGTGCTGAATGTGCCTGCGCGAAGGAAAGTGTTTTCATGAGGGGAGCTCGGCATCCTACCTAAGAAGGATCCTGGAGGTAGGTGGGAAGTCCGGAGACATGAACGCCGAGCTGTTGTCCGGTTTGAACCAAAGCAAAAAAGGAATAAATACAAAAGAAAAGCCGTCACTTTGTCAGTATGAGCGAATGGGGAAGGCTTTTGCAGTTCTTGGTCATTTGTCGCATAAGGAGAAAGGATTGAGGCCTGAGAAAACAGAAACGGCAGAACAAATCATCATCTAGTGGTCCGCGTTTACCCTCATCCTAGTTCCAAGGGCCTTTTTATACAAACATCCACCCCACGCATTTTGTGTCGAATGGTGCCTTGGTTGTCGTCAGACACCAAGACCCGATCTACTACAGGTGCCTGAGCACATATTATTCAACAGTTATGAGCAGAACCGGCGGCCGTGAAGTAAAAGCTTTTGCAACTGGACGATACCACTGTCATAATCACAATACATATGACGATCACCAGTTAAATAACACTCCCAAGGTTTCAATTTGGTTCTCGAATAAACTCAGAGTTAAAGTAATAACTACACCCGAAGAAGAATAAGGTTGCTGTAACCGAAGGGGAAACCAAATACCTGCAGACTCCTGCCCACTGTCAACTTGTAGTAGCGAGTGTTGTGAATGCTCTTCCTGAGAGATGAACCTTTCCACGTCCCAAAAGGAGTACTGTCTCCACAGTTGGAATATCTCGTATCCCCTAACTAGCTCTCTTCCGCCAAAATCCTCGGCATACCGTCTATGTCGTAGCTTGCTAACATCTCCTGCCACTCAAACGACCCAGTAACAATGTCTTCCACAGATCTGTGCCTTGTATGGTTCGCAAATTACGAGGTATGCCGATCCCAAATGATTTTCCACTGCAAGCTTCCAACAAAAATGCTCACTTTACCTTCACGCGCTCAACGGCCAACTCGCAGACTGCTTCAACGGATCTGCCACCACCCATCAGCTCGAAGATAGCGAGATCCGCGGAGAATTCCTCAATGAACCAGTTTCTGATCTCGACAGCGACAAGTGAGTCGATACCGAATGCGTGCAGAGGGAGACGGGTGTCAATATCCTCTGCTGTGATGGAAAGAGCTCGCGCCAGCTTCTTGGCCAGCGCTTGACGGATAACACCAAGACGCTCCTCTTTTGTCGTGGCCGCCTCAAACAGAGCCTGATTGGATTGTGTTTTCCCAGCCTCTGATGAATCGTGCTTCTTTGCAAGGCTTGACAAGTGGCGGAACATGGGTAGCTGCAGAAAGCCGGCTGATGTGTCGCCATCGTTGGACTCTGATGTCTGCGGGTCGTTTCCAAGGAGACCAAGAATCACCTGGCTGTTTGGAGAGTCGTTCTCAGCGTCACAAAATATCTCCAACGTGCCCAGAATCTTTTCAGGATCAATCTCTCGCAGGCCTCGCAAGGTGTTTGTCAGCTTGCTATGAAGCTCTTGGTTTTCAGCCACTACACCAACATAGCGGACCACCCCCAGGTCAATCGTCGTCGCTTTCAGTCCTTGACCTCGGCGCCACTTTGCCAAATGGTCTTGGAACGTGCATCCTGCAGCGTAGTTGGACTGTCCGGGATTGCCTATAATTCCAGAGACAGAGGCCAAGAGGATGAAGAAGTCCATTTGCAGTGGAAGGAGTTGATGAAGGTTCCAGGATGTCTGCATCTTCGACTTCAGGGTGATTTCCCATTGCTCATGTGTCATGTTGTCGAAGATAGAGTCCTAGGAACACAGTTGGCGATTGAGCTTGCAGAGTAAGGTGTCAGTTCACTGAAACTCACATTGAGCACCATGGCGGCATTGATGCAGCCCTTAATGGGGCGACCACACTCCTCTACCAATCTGCCCAGGTCTTCTGCGTTCGAGACGTCCAATCCTGGCGTGGAAATGTTGACTCCTTTGCCAGCCATCTCCTTCACCAGCCTTGTGGCCTTGAAGTTTGATGACCCTCCTGATCTCAATGGTACCACGATGTGTTTCGCACCCTTCTCCGCCATCCACTCAAGAATCACCATTCCGATGCCGCCCAAGCCACCAACAACGACGTAGGCCGCATCTGCGTCGAACCGCCAGGATTTGTGAGAAGGGGAAATGTATTTCTGCACAGGTTCGTCACGCTCAATCTCGATGAGGATTCGGCCGACATTCTTTCCACTCTGGAGATACCGGAATGCATCTTCCACCTGCGAGATTTTGTACGTGCGAACAGGCGCTGGGTTGCGAATCTTGCCGTCGTTAGCCAATTGAACTACGTTCTTGATGATGTCCCGCAACAGTTCCGGTCGGGTCATTGCGATATGACGAAGATCGATGGCAGAAAATGAGACATTTTTGGCAAACTGGGCCATGGGAAGGGGCGAGTTTCCACGGATGTCGACCTTTCCGATCTCAGCGAATCTTCCATACGGAGCCAAGCACTCCCACGAAGCCTGCAAACCGTCACCGGCCACAGAGTTCAAAACCACATCCACTCCGTAGCCGTTGGTCAGACGCTTGATTCCCTTTGCGAAGCTCAAATCACGACTGTAGAGGATGTGATCCTCCTGGATTCCATTCTCGCCGCCGTATGTGTCCAGGAGGAGCTGCTTTTTGTCCTCGTGCCCAACCGTCACAAAGATCTCGGCCCCAATCGACTGCGCAATCTGGAGTGCCAATTGACCCGTTGCACCCGCGGCCGAATGGATCAAAACCTTGTCGCTGCTGGTCAGTCTTGCGGCGTTGACAAGTGAATGCCAGGCCGTCACTGCCGGGCCCATGGTCGCACACGCGTCAGCAAAGGTCATTGAATCAGGGATCTTGGTGACACCGCTCTCGTCAATACGAGGCCACATGCGCATGCATCCTGTTCTATACGCCAAGACTCGATCGCCAGGACGAATATCGCCAGTATAGGCATCTCCCAGCCGAGTGACTACACCGGCACAGTCAAGGCCAAAGTCGTCCACTTCCTCAGGGAGCTGTCCCAGGGCAATGAAAACGTCGCGGAAGGTGACACCCCACATCTTCGCTTCGATTTCAATCTGAGTCGGGCCGAGGGGTTTGCTGAAAGTTTCCCTATCATCGGAGAGTCTGACACTTTCAAGCGAGCCGGGAGTTTCGACCGTTAAGGTGAGTGGCGGCCCGGGCAACCAGGGTTCTGTCTTGATCATCTTGGCTTCACTGTCACGGCCCGCAATCAAGTGGTCGTCCAGGGCCCTTTCTTCAAAAACTCTGCCCACTTGCAACAACCCGTTCTCACGGACCACATACTCGACGTCTTCACCTCCTGCCAAGAACGCCGATGCAAAGACCCGCGCAACATACTCAGCGGTTTGTTGCTGGTTCAAGCTTGCTTCCGCCAGCGAGAGAGAAATGAACCGCTTGCCCGCATACTCGGCACGGAGAGTACGAAGAAGTCCATCTACCAGACCAGCAGATGGAGGACAGACTGGATTCCGACCAGTGACCCAAAAAATGTTCTTTGCCTTGCGGAACATCTCGCGCATCGCGTGGAACGTGGAGCCAGAAAGACTTGACAAGAAAGAACCGCTGATGTCGGCGAGGAAGATCACCACATCTGTGGGGGAGATAGCAGGGGCATTCTCTGCCAACAACTGGGTAAGCGGCAATATGGTAAGAGAGGACTCTTCCTTGGCAGGAGTCAAAGAGGATGCCAGCTTGTGGGCCAAGTCCGCACTTTCCGAGTCCCCATCACCGCAGATGAACAGGGGCTTGACATCGGCTCGAGGTTGATCATTTTGCGCGGTTTCAGTCGAAGACGCATCTTGTCCCTGTTTTGCTGACGATCTCAAAGCCGATGAGACCGCGATACGGTACTGGCCTGGTGTTTTGGTGGTCATCTCCAGTCCAGAATACCCTGCTTTTTGCAACAGGCCGTCCACAAGTTGAGTATTGTCTCCGGACAGGGACAGGCACAAGCGTTCCTGCTGACGACCACGATGTGAATCCCACCAATCTGAAAGAACTCCGTAACTGAAGCTGCTGATGAGCCTGCTACTAGGATCCAGGGTGCTGTCTTGGTCGTAAATAACCAAGTGGCCACCCTTTGCCTTTAGCAACTGTCTCGCATTCCTCAAGACCCTGTCGACATTCCCAGCTGTCAAGATGCTTGCAGAGAGAAGCACGAGTTGGTATTCACCCTGCGGCTCAGGGCTGTCCTGCTTCATCTGGTTGTCAGCGATGGAAATATCCAAGACATCAAATCTTGCCCTCTCCCGGAGGTAGCCTGGCCATTGCTCGGACTGTGTGCGAGCATGCTCGAGGAAAACTGGCGATGGGTCCGTGATAATAAATTCAGAGAAGGCCATCCATCCTGTGCTGTCTTCGATTTGCCCGAGTGAGGAAAGGACATGGCTGGCCAAATGGTCTGTTCCACCACCAAGCGAGATAATACGCTGGGGGTTGGGCGCCGAGTGTACCCAAAGACCAAGGAACGAGGCTAGCTCGGTTGACCATCCTGGGGAGTTCATATCTTCCTTCCGACATCCGATGGGAAGGGTTGAGAGAGACAAACGGAAGAAATCACCGGCGTCCAAGTCTCCACGTAAAATGGAGAGCAAGTTGCGTGCGATTGAAATGGGATACCCAAATTCAGGATTCGCCTTCTCAAGACTATCGAGCTTCTGGGAAATCTCAGAGGCCGCCCCATCGCCCTTTGCGTCCTGGTCCATGGATTTGACCGAATCGCTGGTCATGTTGGTCTCACCCAGCTCAGTCTCTGCCCATGCCAAGTATTTGCCGAGGTGGGGCAAGGTCTGTGACGGCATGTCCCAAATCTGAGGCACAACCTGTTGCAGGACCGCAAGAATGATGTGTCCCAGTCTCTCGTGTGGGGTGTTGGCAGAGTCAGATTCCTTCGGAGCAGATGAGCTGAGACCCTCCTTGTCCCGAGTATTGCTGCAGTATTCCTGCAGTTGAGCGGGACTCAGCAGCGAGAGGTGCGGCTTCCATGCAATGCTGTTGACAAGGCCCCTGGCTGTTGCCTTGTCCTCTAAAGTCGTAGAGTCTCCCACACTGCCTGATGCCGTTGGCAGCATTTGGAGGTGCGACATATTGCAGAGCGGTGTTCCGTCATGAGTAAACATTACCAGCGAGCAGTCAACACCCCGACCGCCTACTTTGGACTTGGACTCGACCCAAACTCGGATATTGGCGTCATCACTGCCCTGCCATCCAGTTGCGGATATCCAAACATTGCGCATCTTGCTCGGGATGCTTGTTATCTTAAGAGTCTTGGACATGCCTTGAGAAGGTGGTGTCGAGCAAAGCTGGAAGGCAGCGTCCAAGACTGCAGGGTGGACAAGAACGCCACTTGCCCTGGAAAAGAGGACTGCCTCTTTCTCTTCACTGTTTGCGTCGGATAGGTGGCTGATTTGACCTGCACTTCTGATACCGCCATCCCAGGCTATCTCCTCCAGCCGGGCAAAGATGGGGCCATACTCGAGGCCGTGACGCGCCTGCCAGTCGTAGAAGTTCTTCTTGCTCACTTGCTGACTGCACCCGGACTTGGCCTCGTCGAACTTTTGTCTCAGCTGCCGGGAAACGTCTTTATCCTCCCGGCCACCATCGATTGGTGTGGTTGTCTCGACTCCGTCGTGTGGCTGCACAGCGATGGTAGCCCGGAAACACTCGGCCCAATATCCGTCAACAAGGGCAAAAATCTGCACATCGGCCCGCTCGCTGGATTTGGGTGCAGGGCGCAGATGTGTGAGAACTTCAGTGGTGCCACCCTCGCGGAGCACGATGGGGTTCAGGAAGGTCGCTTCCTTGACCTCCCAGCCCTTGATAGCGGTGTTGCCTTGGGCCTTGTCTGCCTGCTGACGATACCACCGCTGGACGGCCTCCAGAGCCATAATCAAGGAGCCGGCACCAGGGAAGTAAATGACACCGCTGACAACATGCTGCGCCAT
Organism: Rhypophila decipiens; assembly: GCA_033297075.1. Lineage (NCBI taxonomy): Eukaryota > Fungi > Ascomycota > Sordariomycetes > Sordariales > Naviculisporaceae > Rhypophila > Rhypophila decipiens. The sequence continues at coordinate 7,293 of MU858211.1, forward strand.
CCAAGGGAGTTCTTCGATGCTCAGGATCTTTCTCCAGGTGGGCTGAAGCGGGTTCCCCTCCATGATTGGGATCCCCAAGAGACTGCTCGCCTTTCCCTCTCGCAGACGCCAGTCGCGACTGAGCCGTGACTCGAAATGATGGACCTGTGCGGGAGAGTGATCGAAAGGGTACTCTGGTAAGTCGGCGAGGGCAGACTGTGGGATGTTGTCTGACTTTTTGCCCTTTTCTTGGGTGATGGGTTGATTGGCTGCCAAGACAGTCTCAACTGGACATTGACCCAGGGCAAACAGGCGACCGACCATCTCCAGGACGGTTCTGACGGGAGTCATGCCTTCAAATCTCGACAAAGTAGAGAGGTACTCGATCTTTTTACCGGCTGTGATGGGGCTGACTGTGTCCAAAGCTGGTCGTCGGAGAGCTGCATGAGGACCAATCTCGATAAAGTTGGAGACACAACCTGCAGGTAGGCTGTCAGCCCTTGGTGCTGCGAGGACAATGTACTCCAGCACATTTGCGAAGCGCACCGGGGAGATCAAGTTATCGACCCAGTATTGAGGCTTCGACAAGGCATGTTGGTACGTCTTCTCGCCGGTTACCGACGAAATCATGATGGTCCGACCGCCAACGCCAGGCTCCAGGGTTTCACCCATACTTGCAAGGTATTCGCCAGCGATCGATTGCATGGATGGTGAATGGTATCCAATGGGAGTGTTGAGCCTCTTTGCGAAGACCCCTTCGGCACTGAGCTTTGCCTCGAGACGGAGAAGAGCAGCACTTTCACCAGACAGGGTGACGTTCGTGGGACTGTTGACACATGCTATGTGAACCAAGCCGCCCCCGTGTCCATGCTCTTCTGCATCACTGTCGAGATACCGCTGTGCCTGAGCCTCGGAGAGGTTGACAGACATCATACCAGACTCCGGACGGTCACTCGCCTCAGTGGTACTGGCTTCTGCAACGAGCCGTCCCGTAAGTCGTCCTCTGTGATAGGCAACTTTGCATGCCGCTGAAAACGAGAGAGCGCCAGCCGTGTACGCCGCAGCGATCTCGCCAGAAGAGTGGCCCACCACGGCGCCAGGAACAATGCTGAAGGTTTCGGTCATCAGATTCACTAAGGCGAGCTGCAAAGCCGTACATAGCGGTTGGCTAAAACGAGCATCGTTAATGTCGTATGCCTTCTTGCTAGTATCCCGAAGAACGTCATACAGCGACGGCCAGGTCTCGTCACCGACATTCGCCGCAAGTGCTTTGAACTCGCTATCTGCTTGGTCGAGAGAGCGTCGAAACACAGAGTAGTAATTGGCCAATTCGAGACCCATGCCTGCATATTGGGCTCCCTGGCCGGTGAAGACGAATGTGACGCTTGTGCCTGATTCCCCGGGGCCGGATGGTGACGAGCGAATGAGCGGACATGAAGAAAGGGTGCCTGCTACTTCGTTGAGTGTGTTGCTGCTCAACAAGGCGAACGATCTCCGGGTCATGACGCTTCGTCTTGCCGCGAGATTGTACGCCAGCTCGTCGACAAAGTCATCGGAAGCGGTGCCATCAGAGTGAGACTTCTGAAGGTAGTCAGAAAAGCCTCGAAGTGTTCGTCTAAGACCGGCCTCGTCGGGGGCTGACCAAATCAGGAGTTTGGGCACGGTGGAAGTTGATGAGGCTTCCTCCTCTTGTTCCTGGCCCTCCGGGCTGGTCAAAGGCCGCTCCAATGTCAAAGTTGATGATTCCAGAAGTTGCTGGTGACGGAAGTTCGTATTATGCTTGCCACGTAAGCCGAACTCCTGCAATGCATGGAAAGCATCGTCAAGGATGGCGTGGCTATTAGAGCCACCAAAGCCGAACGAGTTGACAGAGATTCGGCGCAATCCGTCACTTCCACCGGGCCAGGGTGTGCACTTGGTGGCCACTGCCAACTTGCTGCGGAAACGAGAGTTGACACCTGAGTTCCACTTCTGGAATAGAGGGTTCGGGGGGATGATTCCCCGCTCCAGGATCAAGATTGACTTGACAATGCCAGCAAGTCCGGAGGCACCTTCTGTATGACCGATGGCGGCTTTGATGGAGCCGATATAAAGCTGTGGCTCAGTGCTGGCACCGGCGGTGCTGTCCGCCTTGGTAACAGCGTTGCGGTTAGAGCCACCTTTGGCGGGAGAAGTTGAAGTGAAGATGCGTCCCAGACAATTGGCCTCGGTGGCATCACCCAGCGGTGTGCCAGTTCCATGGGCCTCCACGTAGCGAGTCGCCTCGGGGTTCAGTCCGGCACGCTTGTACAAACCTCGAATGAGCTCTTCTTGTGCGGTCAAGCTGGGCTGAGTAATTCCCGGTGTGTGACCATCTTGGTTCGAGCCAGTGGCGCGGATCACTGCGCGGATGACGTCCCCATCTCTGACAGCTTCGGAGAGGCGCTTGAGAACCAGAACGACGACGCCTTCTCCGCGGCCGTAGCCGTTTGCGCGGTGATCAAACGAGTGACACACGCTGTCTGGGCTGAGGAAGTTCATGCTCGTGAGGTGGAGTGAGAGCTCTGGAGTCAGGAGGAGGTTGGAGCCCGTGACGATGGCCAGCGGACCACTCTGGTTGGAGCGCAAGGATTGACAGGCCAGATCGAGGGCAATCATTCCGGAGGAACAAGCCGTGTTGATCATCATTGAGGGGCCGCGCAGGTCGAAATACCAGGAGAGACGGTTGGCGAGCATGGCCAGCGAGACCGAGGTTGCGGCCGTCTTGGGGGCATGATCAGCGTCCTTTGTGATGACTTTGACATAGTCTTCTGTCATGGAGCCGGAATAGACTCCGGTCTGGGAACCAGCAATGGCGGAGAGTGGGATGCCGGCTGCAAGTCAAAACGGGATTAGTGTCAGACCACAACACTGGGTTATTGGAGTGGAGGGTTTCGAAAAAAGAAGTCCAGAGTGAAGGTATGGGAGATGAAGGAGTTGATGCATACCATTCTCAATTGCACGATAGGTTGTCTCAAGGAGCAGTCTCTGCTGCGGATCAAGTGCTGCGGCTTCCTTGGACGTGATAGAGAAGAACGGAGCATCGAAGGCATGGACCTGGCTGTCCGTCTCCTCTTCATCAACATCATCACGTCCGAGGAAGTGTCCACCATTGCAATTGAGCTAGAAGTTGAGGCGGTGGTCGTCAGTTACGGACGGTGATCTTGGAGGAAATGGGGAGGGTTCGAGGATATGTACTTACCACGTTCTCTTGGCGGGTGTACTCTGAGGTGAATGCCTCGACATTGGTGCGTGACTTGGGCCACTTTCTCATGACGTTGCGGCCGCTCTCAAGCAGCTCCCACAGGCCGTCGACATCCTCCGCTCCACCGGGGAGACGGAAGGCAAATCCGATAATGGCAATGGGCTCCATTGTGAAGGGGTACTTTCTTGTCTGGGTCGGTCAAGGCGTACAATGAAGGAATGTTTCGGTAGAAAGTAGTAAGCAGGACCTTGCGTCAATCTCGGATTGGCTACCCCGGATTTCCCATTTGGTGACTGGGGTGTAGCAGAGCTAGGAAAGATTGGAAAAGTTGGAAAGATGAAGAAAGGGAGTGCTGGGACTGGACAATGGTGGTTGAGAACCCAGAATGGGACGGCGATGGTCTGGTATTAATTGAAATATTTTGCTTTGCCACTGGAGAAAAGAAGTTCTTGGAATGGTGTCAAGTTCCACGCGCTGGTGGATAGAAAAGAAGAGTGATGGGCAATCTGACGAGTTGTCGAGGATGTAATCGTCGGTGGTAGTGTTTAAGTCGTAACACCCGGGGTCGATTCGGCTGTCGGTAGAAAAGATGTCAATGGTGTGTGAAGAGTGATCTTGGCTGATGAGGTGAGATTGTGGTGGGTTAGTAGACCGGTGGCTGATCGATGGAGGACTCCAGAAACCTTTCAGAAGGTCACGAGAGCCGGTGAGCGATTTTGCTTGTCCCCGGTTCCCGGGAGGAAGTGACGGGTGTTTCTTAGCTCGGAAGTTGGGTATGGGGTGTGATCGGCAGGAGCTGGGCAAGTCAAACGGGCCGGGGAACCAGATCCAGACCGGTGTGTGGGGTGTAGAGTGGAGTGGAAATGCAGATACAGTCCGCAGGCTGGTTGATTCTCAGCCACTGCGGTTGTTGGAATCTTTCGGGACGCCAAATCTATTCGTCAAAGACTGGTTAGGATTAGCGCCCTTGAGTGTGTCTGTGTTTGTGGTGATGTGATGCTGCTTTGTGTGTAGGGTTGTTTATATTGTTGCTGAAATACTGGACTGCCACGGTATCCTGCCGAAATCCGTCCCGGACAGTGGATGACTGGCCAATCAGCTTACACCGTTCTGGTCTCCGGTAACGCCCGGTTGGGATGAACTCTTATTTTACACACGTTTACAGTGAGATTACCACTACTCTACGGTACGGTTACGTTAACATCTGAACGTGGCTTCCCCGATCCATTGATCTGCCCAGAATGGGGCTTGCCCGGACATTACCCCGTGACCGGTCAGATCAACGGCTTCGGAGATAAAGACCTCAGATTAAAACTCGTTTTAGAAGGAGTGAGAGTGCCTTTCGGCTAAGGAAGCAGTTTGTGGGTCAAAGACCCTGTCCATCATCAATCCGGGGCCCTAGACTTTGGGGCACCTAGCTTTGGAAGGAATACATGACTGGACCCGGGGTTAAAGAGTTTCTGGTCAACCTCGGGAACATGGCAAATCTTGGTGCGAGTGTGTGAGTACTTCAGCACCCTTAATGCTCAAGAGCAATTTACCTGGAACGCCCTCAAAAACTCAATCTGAAGCCATGAATCAGCATGGTTCATCCTTCAGCATGTGTTTAAGACTGACCTAGAATTCTGCCACAGCTCGGTGAGGAGGATGACATCGCCCTTTCCCCTTTCACTTGGACGCTGTTTGGACCTGTTGTTTCCTCGTGAGCTGGTTGGGGTAAGGATCCCGTTAACCGGTTTTAATAGGGTTACGAGAACTACCGGGAAAGTTATTAAGGTACCCGCTCTCGCAGCGCGACATATCAACTCTGCATTCTGCACCGTGCACAGATTTAGTCTCGGTCAATCCGATATATATATATTACCCTCAGCTGGATAATCTATACGGAATGGGGATGGAGACGATCAGTGACAGTGGGGGTAGTTTTCTTGGCTTCCTATTGGCAGGTGGTACTCGGTCTTCAGATGTCACTCTGTGATCCCCCAGTAGTGTCCCTTGGTAGTCAACACTCCATTCCTCCGAGGGCTGATGCTAGATGGAACACGACACTACCAACGTTGTATTGCAGATACGGTCATCCTCCACCATGGCCCTCATGTTGAAGCTGATAAGAATTGCGGCGCGGTGTCCCTGCTGCATGTTCACTCTGTAGACCTTACGCTTGGAATCTGGAGTTGCGGGGGGCGGTAGGACCATATGCTCCGGTGCAGTGAGCCCGCGATCTGGACAGTCGAGGACAAGCCAGAAAAGAACGGAGGAAAGTTCGTGGCGTTACGCTAATGCCAGAAGGGTATCATCCGGAAGAAACTTTAATCCCCAAATCCCCGATACGCCTTCAGATGCTTGCTGAATATTATGATGCATGGCCCAGATACGTGTGGGCCAACCGAAAACACATGCTGCCCGATGGGCCGATCATCGGTAGAGCAAAACGATGAAGATGTGGCGTCACTTCATCCGGGGAAGATGCCAGTACCCCTCCCTACTCCATGTCTGCCTCACGGAGACAAGACGCTGGAGGGAAGAACAAGAATCTGGTTTGTACTTGACCACTAAAGTATTGGAATCTTGGAGTGGACGGAGGGCACAAGCTGCCAGGTAAATACAACACAATGTGCGTCTGTAACTGTCCAACAGCATGCGGGGCGTAGTGGGCGGAAAAATGCAGAGGTATCCGTACATTCCTTGGCTACCTGCAGGTTCGCGGTTCCAATGCTACGGCTGGCTCGCTTCAACAACGGCTGGCGAACTCTTGGAGGGTCCTATCAATGTAACCGAGGCGGAAGGTAAGGGTAAGAAGCGACAAATGTCGGTCCGTGTGGAAAGTCCAGATCTGACATGCAAATGTCAGCGGGGCTTGAAGGCTGAGCGAAGAAGGTGCGACTAGGTAATCATTTAGCCGAGGCCATGTTAGTTTGCCCGGGGCCCCAGAGCGAATCCGTTTTCCAAAGCCACGTTTGCAAGAATTCCGCTTCATCTCAAAGGATATGGAGAGTAGACCGGCAAAGCTGCTGTCTACTTAATGTACATCTTCCAGTGATTAGATGTGCAGATTGTTGCGGGCCCAGTTTTCAGGTTGTCCATGTAATCTCGATGCATTGGCATTGCTACCAGATCCACCGGTTCAGACAACAGAAGATGTCCGATGCATGTGCCTTGCTCGGTGCCGTTCCAGACCCCTGAAAACAACAGAACGGACCCAAGCCATCCCCCTCTTCTGTCGCTTACGGCGCAAGCACCGTCTTGATAACTGGTGATATCTGAAGTCTTTATGATCCCACTCGTGTCAGGTATGCTTGCCCCTTGGCGTAGTTTACCCCGGAAACGATCTGCCCCAGGATATAGTCCAATATGCAGGCACTGGGAGGCATGAAAGATAGAATTTCGTCAGATTGACAAGCGGAGCACGCGGGGAGCTGTCAAAGTTTAATTCTCACCGAGAAACGGAGATACGTTGACCGGTAGCCACTTTGCGGATCGGGTGTCTTACCGGTGGCATCTGATCTCTGGCCAATGAGGGGACGAGTGCCGGACCGGAGCCGGTAAGGAAGGAAGCTTCTCCTTCTCACAACAAGAACTTGCTCATAAATGACCCATCTCGATCGATCTTTTAAGCTCCTCCACTCCTCTACTTCTTTCACTCAACAACTACCGATCCTTCCAGTGCAAGCACTTCACACACTCTCCTGCCAATTGAAAGCACAGAAAGTCATTGTCCCTTGTCCTTCATTCCCCAACCGTGCAACACACCCTCAGTCGACAACATCGTCAAACCACCATCACCGTCATCATGGGTTCGACAGGCAAGGAAGTCGACACTTTGCTCACCCAGGGCTTGAAAACCCGCCTCAAGATCCAACAGCTTCAGCCTCAAGGCAAGGCAAACGCCAAGAACCAGCAAACTTCTCAGTCGCCTCTTTCCACATTCGCCCGAAACCTCCAGGGTGCTTTGGACCAGCGGTCGTCGGTCAAGTCCCTGCGGACTTTTGTTGCAGGTGAATTCGAGGACCCCGGTGAGCTCGCCCTTGTCGACTTCTCCTCCAACAACATCCTGTCTTGGAATGAAACCTCCCTTCTCCGGGATGAGTTTTACGCACAACTCGCCAGCCACCCCAAGTTCACCGTCGGATCTGGTGGTACCCGTCTCATGGATGGAAACTACACCTATCTTGAGACTACCGAGAACGAGATTGCCGCATTCCACAAGGCCGAGACCGGCCTGATCATGAACAGCGGCTACGAGGCCAATGTTGCCATCTGGGGTTCCATTCCCCGCCCGGGAGATATCATGGTCCACGACTCACTTGTCCACTCTTCCACCCATGAGGGTATGGCTCGCAGTCTCTCGGTGAACAAAATCGAGTTTAAGCACGGCAACATGGAGAGCTACAAGCAAGTCTTGACCCAGATCTTGGACGAGTTTCCTCTGGTCAAACAGGGCAAAAGATCGGTCCTTGTGGCAATTGAGAGTGTGTACAGCATGGACGGCGATGTCTGTCCCTTGAAAGACATGATTGACTTTGCGGATGAGCTCTACACTCACAAGAATGTCGAGTTTGTGGTCGATGAGGCGCATTCCTCGGGCCTGTTTGGACCAGGAGGCGCCGGCTTGGTTGTGGCGCTGGGGCTCGAGAAAAGATGTGCTGTGCGTATTCACACATTCGGCAAGTCGGTTGGCGCCAGCGGTGGTAGGTTCAACCTCTGACATCCTTTGGACTTCTTCGCCCTGTACTGACATGATCTTGGTGGGTAGCGATCGTTTTGGGCAATGAGGCAATCAGATCAGCACTGATCAACTTCAATCCTCAAACTATTTTCAGCACAGCTCCGTCCTTCCCTATGGTCGCTGGAATCAAGGCCGGATATAACCTCATCATGAGCGAGAAGGGAGAGAAGGTATGTTCACTTTTTCTTTTCTTTTTGGACTTGTTTGGCGAGCTCCCACTAACACGTATAGCCACGCTCGCCAGGCCCGAAACGATCTCCAACACGTCGCCCGAATGATCTTCTCGGAGCTGACATCTCACCCCAACTGGCCTCTTGTTCTGGAGGAAGGCCTCCTCTCTGTTCCACTTGCTGGCGATGACCGGGACCCCGGGTACAATCCCGAATACGCAGAGTGGTGGGAGAGTCGCCCTTTCCTGACACACATTGTCACGCTGCGCCCCCGTCCCGAACACCTTTACTGGCTGTATTTCCACTGCCTTGATGCCGGATACCGTGTCTGGGCGATCGAGTACCCCATTGTCGAGCTCAACAAGGCACGTGTCACCATTCGACTCCACGCGAACAACACGGACGAGCAGGTCCGTGGCGTCGTTGCTGCCATCTATGACTGGGTCGACGAGGTACGTGCCCTTGAGCATAAGCAGAAAAAGAGCGGGGAGAGTGGAAAAGGAGATGTCAAGGTCACAAAGTCCGCGAAGAGGGTCTATGACTGGATGAGAAGTGAAGGACTGGATGGCTTTGGAATGCCTTAAGGTGAAGGAATTCCGGGAGCGGACAGAATTTGTCATCGGGATCTGAATGGCATTTCCACGGCATAGTCCATTCGCATCTCAGCACAACGGAACATCACAGCATCTTGGAACCAGACACTCTCACTACTTGACGTCTAACCTGACGCATATCTTACAGCAACGCTGTTTCCTTTTTGGAAGTCGACCTTTCCACTCTGCAATAAGGAAGGTATCGACCGGCTTCTTTCTGCCACATCAAGCAGCCAAACAGACTCTCACGATTTACTTCTCTGTATTTTTATTCAGAGCGATGGCTGGTCTCATTTTGGGAGGTTGCCCTGGGAGCGTAGTTATCGATTCTCTAGTCACCAATTGACCTGTCTGTTCTTTCAATATTCGAGTGTGTAATGTGTGTTCTGCTGTTTTGCACATGTGTAGTGCCCAAAGTGGTGATAGATCGGCGATAAACTCATGGGGATGTAAGTTGGCGATTCTGATTGGGCCGTAGAATGAATGGTCATTGGGACAGTCTGACAGATGTACCGCTTTCCCTGTCCCTTCCAGTAAGAAGAGCAGTTTGTTGGCTTTAGCGTCTGTTGGTTAACTGACAGTATATCTCAATGCCAAGCGCAATGGAAGCGGATTCTCTTACGCAACTGGGTTTTCATGACCTTTGGTAGCGAATCTGGTGAACTAGGTAACGAGTGTAGAGTGCGGACTTTTTGGTCCGAAGGATGTACTGACGAGCGCAACTTATTACAGCACTCTATCCAAACATATGTGTACCTTATGTATGTATACACCAAAGGGAAACAAGGTAGTGTACCAGTGTCCCAGCTTTTAAGTCTGGATTTATTACGGCACAGGACCGAGACCGAGCACAGATCAGACCCCCAGGGCAAAGAAAAACGTGGCATGAGGCAGGACAGGACATGTCGAATCCACGCCACATCTTGCAGATCCCTCATCCGTCGAGATAGGCGATGACCCTTGTTTGTCTTGGTTGAACGTCTAGATGTGCAGTACACCCGCTTCGTGCTCTGATTGACGGGGACATATTTGTCCATCCATTACTTGTTGGGTGCAGATACCTGTCTGTGAATCTTGGTGTATATGCAGGCCGTACGGGGCAGGGTAGCACCACAGCGGTTAATTACCTCACTGGGCGAAAAGTGTCACGCCCACTGGCACTCTATCCTGCGGGACGGGACCAGCTGTGCCACCACTGCATGCCGTTCACACTTTAGGGAGCAAGGGATGTAAGTACGACGGATGCGGACACTTATTCCGACCTATTAGACGCCGGCGGTGGACGGGCGGGCCGTTGAAGTTTGCTGTTTTGGTCTGGGCTGGGCGTCGTGGTTCACGAACCAAGATAGCGCGGGTTGGCGGCGAGGAAACGCTCCTACATACGTGAGATACTACGCTGCGAACTTATGAGATATCTGCAGGCTTATTCTCTCTAGGTGGCCTCGGTATGTGAAGTGAGGTGCAGCGGGTCGAATACCACTGCGTCGGTGGCTGAGGTAGGAACTACACCTGCATGTAATTTAATTAACTCGAAATCGCGACTTCCAGGTTGCCATTCGGGGACCTTGAGCACGTTGGCGAGATATCCTCAGGTGCCCGAAATAGGTATCATTTGCCTTGAGTACGGGCTTGACCAGCTTTTTTCGGGCTCTTGTAGCCAATTTATCGAGGGCTGAAGCCCGAATGTCAGTGCATGGCGTGAGCAAGAGATCAGTACGATGAACAGGGGTGAGCCACCATGGTGATAAATTGCCGACCTTTTGAGTTGTGTCGATGGATCATCAGAGGAAGGGACGATTGCGATGATAGCCGTTGTCGATCCAAGTGAAAATCGTTGTCCTTTTGTGTGAATGACTCATCCGCGTAAGTGACAATTGCGATGATAGGGATGGTAGCTCAAAGTGAGAATCGACGCCCGTGGTCATTTGTAGTCATAACAATAGAGCTGATGTCTTGTCCTTTCTTTTGAACTGCCATCAGTGATTGCCATGATTGATGCCAACAAATTGTTTGTTACACCGCAGCGTGCCCAGAATGATTGGCCAACGTTATTCTCACAGTCGGTATCTGATGGGGCATGGTAAAGAGCTTCGGTAATATCGGGGTCCGTGGTCGGTGGGAAAAGCGTAACATCGCCCTTGGTGAACCAAATTTTTGCCCTCTTGTGCTCACCAAACGGGTTGCCACGTACTGCGTGCGTACTTTGGGTTCAATGCTTCTTTCTCGTGGAACAATTGGGATAAAGATTGCCGTGATGGTTTCTCAAAAGCTGGGGTGCTTGGATGGCACAGTAATGGATTTCGAAAAATATTGGTATTGACAGTTCTTGAGGGAAAGAGGTGAAAACTATGGACAATATCCTCGTATATTCAACCGGGTCCGACATATGTACATGATCTAAATGCAAACAGAACCATCTCTCCAGATGATGTATGATGTTATACTAAATCGCTTCCCGTTACTTTCCTGTCCTCGGCATCAAAGGGTCTGTCAGTCTCGTAGAGTTTAAAGTCCCGTTCACTCTTTGACGTGCTTGGCGTGGTTGTGTAACTGTCCGAAGATGTGCTGCTGTCCCTTTTCAAATCTGCCAGCTTGGTGCCACCTGGTTGGGTTTCCTCAAGTTCGGGAATGGACCAGACACCACGGTATCGCTTCTTGGTCGCCTCCGGCCCCTGGCCCGGATGCGGGCATGTCGGCGCAGTTGAGTGCCGGGCCCCTGCCCTGCCGGTCCACCTCCTCGAACACGTGTCTGTGATTGTACGGGCCATGCTGATGAGTGACTCGGGCACGGGGATCTTCTTGACAACCAATGGTGTCGCGGGTAATGCGAGAATGAGAAATCCAAAGCCAAGTTCCAGTCCCGAGTATATTCCTACTAGGCTGATATAATATGTCATGTCAGGTTCCGTTAAGTTTCCGTTATTGTCCGGTTTGGGCATGAGAGGGGCAAGTCCAATCAGCCTCATTGCGCCAAACACGCAAACACTATGTTATCGGAGTCGTCAGGAAATGCGGTTTGCATTGTGTGCGGAGAGAAATGGACTTACATGATACCAGTAAGAAACAAGATGGAAATTCCCAGCTTCTTCTTCCAAGTGACGTTGCTGCTCATCCGCCAGACTCTCCAGTTCGGCAACGCAAGGATTGCCACGTCGGAAACCAAGTTGATTAGCGAGCCTGAGAAGTTGTTTGCTTCGATGTTTAGTCCGCAATTCGCGTCTGGGTCGTCGTATAGAACATCATATATCCTCCGAGACGGGGTACATTGAAACGCCTCGGCGAATGCGCCAACAACGTAAAAGATGATATTGCCCCATATCATGACCTGTATAACCCACCACATCCTATCGCGGCCGGCTGGACAGAAGAGATACATCCAGTCGACAAGGATTGCGGATTTCAGACAGATCATGCATGGGGCGTAGATGATGCAGAGCATATGCACATACTGTGTGTTTCGTGTGCGGTTAGATTTGCACTGAACCATGAAGATCAAATCCATAACCGTTGCTTACCTCGAGGAGTTTGTTCAAATCTCCAACAGTATAATTCCACTGATGGCAGGGGAGGCCCCTTTGAGCTGCACCTAGCCAAAGGACGATACTGAAGGCCATGTATTGCATCTGTTTGTTTTTGGAGCAACGAGAATCAGTCTCTGTAACATCTCGAATACCATGAAATTTGTTCATAACACTCACCCAAGCAAGAACCAGTAACCCATCCGGAACTCCAAGTTTCTTCCTCATGTAGCTGGAGCTGAGCCGAACGATGAGCGATAGCGTGGAGATGATGGTTCCCGAGATGACGACGGCGTATCCCAGAGAGTGATCACTGCACTCGGCCGGGTTGAAAAGATTACCTCCTGCATCCTCCGGTTTGAGAGCTTGGTCTCCAAGATTCATTCCAATGAAGTAGCTGTTATTCATTGCTGTTGGTATTCTGGAGGCGGAAGTATTTACCAGCGAGGGATCTGCAGTCTGTAATAGAATTACCAAGGGTCTTGCACCTGATCCCTTGTGTTCAATGTTTCAAAGGTCAACCACATTTCGGGGTCGGTGTCAGCGGCACCAGCCAGGGTATTATGTGACTCGAGAATGCTCTTATCCTTACGGCCGACTGTCACTAAGGACCCATTCAACACTGGATGGATCAAGCAAGTCCCCGCACACGTACTTGTTCAGAGCTGCCCCCTTCCCGCGGTACATGTACCATTCAGTCTGAAGTCCACCGTACCACAGACCATCGGGTGCCACTCTTGTCCTATTCCTCCCACTAGCTGACAGGCCTGTGGTTCTCTGTCCGAATAACCGCTGTGCGTGCAGGACTCGCTGTAACGGTAATAAATGAGCTGGCTGGTGCCCAATTTACGACCCTCGCGACTGTCGCCCTCTCCCACAGTGGAGCAAGCGAGCATACCTTCTAGAAGGTCAGCGCGCCCTCCTTCTGTCGCAATTGCTACGGTGCGGAATGCGAGCTCCTGCACAAGTACACCACATGGCTTACTACGCCTAGCCGGAGAACCATCTTATCTCTTCGTCGTTAATAACACTGATAATAGTATTATTTCCTGTCGCGAGTCAGGAAAGGATTTTTGTCGGTCAAGACGCATTCAATCCCGATCGAATGCCACCCTCGCCCGACATCGAATCAGGTTCAGCACACTTGGCACCAATACCACCAAGCTCGGTAATTGAGTGCCTTTCTTTGACATCCTTCATCTCGGCCAAAAATTACAAACCAAGCCCACTATGGAGGAGACCACACCGAGAGAGTCACGAAAGATCACATGCGGAGGCAAAGGTACTCCAAATACCAAAAACACCCAACCCTTCCAAGTAGTGAAAGAGATAACTCAACTGACCAGAGGAAAATCAGAATACATTGAACGATGTGTCGAGATCCTCACAAGATTATTTGTCGATGATCCAGTGATGATGTGGCTCATGTGCGACACCGGTGCCCCTGGATCCCAAGAGATGCACCGGGCCCGCTACGGGTTCTTCTCGGCAATCTTCCGTGCAGCTGCAATGAACAAGGGCCGCTTCATAGAAATCAACGATTTCGCAAGCTGCGCCCTAGTCATGCCCCCCGGTGAAAAGGCCGACAACCCCTGGACGATGATCCAAGCGGGCATCATTCCTGCCTTGTGGACCGTGGGCTTTGGAGGTATGAAGGTATGTTGGCCAGCTTCCCACGACTATCTCAACATCAAGTTCAGCCCTCGCAAAATCAGCTAACAAAACTCAGCGCGTCCTATTCGAATACGCCGACACATGCCATCACATGCTGCCCAAAGTCTTCAACACAGAAGAGCAGCAAAACCACTGGTACATCATCATCATCGGAACAGAGTTAGACCGTCGTCGCAAGGGCCTGGCGAGCGACATACTGGGCTACATCAAAGACCTGGCCAGAAAAGATGGCAGACCCGTCTGGATCGAATCCACGACCGAGACATCGCGGGATTTGTACGTCAAGAACGGCTTCACGGAGCTCGATGACGTAGTCGTCCTTGGCCAGGGCAAGGTCGGTTCGGATGGAATCCCGAAGAAGAATGGGGAGGGCGTCACGATACGTTGTTTGTACTGGAGACCCTAGTAGGGAGATCAATTGCAGGACAAGGGGCGGATATGTACAATACGGGAGATGAGGAGTTTTTAAAGGGCTTAGATACCGTTTTTTATGTACACCAAAGCCGTGTGTTGGTTCGAAAGTGGGCTAAGCATTAGGAGCTTCCCAATTCTTGAATTACACGTAGCATATGTAGAACAGAAAATAAAGTCATCTCTCGTTGAAACCGTGGTCGTTAGCAACATGCAGGCACTGGGCAGCAGGAGGTATGCTTTTATGTCGAGGAAGTCTAACCGGACGTATTGGAATTTTAATGCGTCGGTGCCCAAAGAAATTAAATTCGAAAGTCTGGGGGTTAGGGTTGTGTGAGACGGGCTGTAGGTTGAAAGTAGCGATCATAATAGTGCGGTTAGATCCCCTGTTTACGTTAAGAAAAAATCGTGCTACAGCTGGCCGATTAACGACACAGATGTTGAAGTCGGATGAGAAGCCGACTGGTCCACTCAGCCCAAACTTGCTTTCCACAGTAGGGCCCGGGCCGTGGTTCACGTGTACTTGCCTCCAAGCAGTACTTTGGGATAGATACAGCTTAGGACCGTGATTGGTTGCGGAAAAGGCATCTTTCAGTACCAGTAGATAAGAACTTCTTTTCGGTCTCCATTTCCTCTTGAGGCTTGTAAGCATCATTTTGCCGTCATTGTGCATTTTGTGTAGCCATCCGGCATCATCTAAGCCGTGATCGTGCAACACTGCACACCGGTTTGCGACCGTGGAGGCTGCAGTAGACTGTCGTGGAAGCTCCATGCCGCCGACTTATGGAGATCATGCTATGCATACTGCTAGTGTGGAAGACTAGCATCCCAAGGATCAAAGAGGAATTTAAATCCGTCTCGGCCTGGTGACCGGCATCTTGTATTGAAACAGGTCTGGCTCCTCCCTGCCGAGACTGAAGATAGGATCCTCCAGTTGGTGGCGTCCTTGCAGGTTGTTGGTTTGTCTAGTTGGGCAGGACAGCATCATGATTTGCCTGGCGAGGATATTCCACTGCACAACTTCCAATAAAACCTGCAAGCTAGACCCTGATTACTGGGATCATGGGCTTCGGATCGAGTTGACGTGCATATGCCATCTGACAATACCATAGGAAGCGTACGGGGTTACGAGTTTGACAAACTGTGAAGGCATTCCTCACGTAGTCATCTATCTCCCTGGTATCGCAGACGTATGGTTTTTAGTGACCCATATCTCTCTCCATCCCGGCTTGAAGAAGTTCGTCGTCAAGGAACCCAAGGCATCTTTCACCACCACTATACTCTATATGTGTCTCAAGATGGTAACATTGAACCCGCAAGACCTTCTGCTCGTCTTCGGCGGAACGGTGAGTCCAAGAACACTTTATCACCGATGAATGCCACGGTCAGCAACTGACGTTTGCCAAACAGACTATCCTGTGGCTGATCGGAATTGTCTTCTGGCGTCGATGGCTGCATCCGCTGTCGAAATATCCAGGGCCGTTTCTGTATACTGTCAGCAGTGTTCCGAACGTCATTCGACTGCTCGGCGGAAAACATCACATCATAATCAGGAAGCTGCATGAGCAATATGGTAAATCTACTTCGGCACATCAATATTTTTAGCAACTTGAATTCTACAAGCTATGCTGACTCGGTTTCCGCAGGACCCGTTGTTAGGGTTTCTCCGAACGAGCTTAGCTTCTGCGGTGCCGACGCCTGGGAGGACATTTACGGCTTCAGGGTACTAACGCTGTCTTATCATCAAGTGTTTCCAGCCCCAGCTGACAGGAAATCAGACTTACGACCAACCCATGCAAAAAGATCCCATCTGGGTCGGAGCCCTAAACGCCAAGCTTGACGCATTACCCCTGACCTACGCCACCCGGGAGGACCACGCCCGACAACGACGAGCCTTTTCACACCCCTTTAGCAACTCGTCCTGCATCCAACAACAGCCCCTGATCCAAGCCCAAATCGACAAGTTCATCGCCAGGCTCAGCGAACTAGCGAACGTCAACCAACCCGTAAACCTAACCAACTGGTTCTCTTTCCTCGCCCTCGACATCATCGGCGACCTTTGTTTTAACGCCCCTTTTGGTTGTCTAGACGACGGCAAGGATACAAAATGGTGCAAAAACCTCGACGACGCAAAACGCTACGGCGTCTACGAGATGTGCACGCGTCGCGTCGCAGGTCCTCATACCTGGTTACAAAAGCAGCTCTCCCACTGGCTGGTCCCCCAACGGTACAAAGACGGCGTACAGAAGCATTTTCTCCACAGCAAAGAAAAGGTCACGGCCCGTCTAAAAGACACTGAGACCGATCACAAGGACTTTATCTACTACGTCCTCCGAAACAACGAGTCCAAGCGCCTGCTGAGCACGACTGAGATCCTGCTCAATTCGTCCTTGTTTATCGGCGCAGGGAGCGATACCACGTCGTCTGTGCTCGCCTCGGGGACGTATATCCTTGTGACCCATCCACACGTCTACTCAACCCTGGCAGCCGAGATTCGGGAAGCTTGCCCAACTCCCGAGTCCATCACCATCGCGAATATCAAATCTCTCCCCTACTTGTCTGCTTTCTTATCAGAGACAATGAGACTCTACACCCCAATCACAACGGGCAATCTGCGGGCTGTCCCAAGCCCGCTTCCCACGCCTTCCTCCTTCTCCGGCAAGAAAGGAAGCCCAGCCATAGAGTCCGCAACTCCAAGTGCTGGTGATTTCGGTGGGACATACATCGACACCCACGGCCCCATCCCGCCCGGAACCACAGTCTCAGTACACCATTACACCTCGACCCGATCGCTCCTGAACTGGACCCGCCCCAACGAGTTTCTCCCCGAACGATGGCTCAGTCCAGGGAACTTCCCAAATGACAAAAGACACGCCTCGCAACCATTCATGCTCGGTCCAAGAGGTTGTATTGGCAAGAATCTGAGTTATATCGAGCAGAGAATGGTGTTTTGCAATCTTCTTTGTCATTTTGATTTTGAGTTCCTGGGCGGATCAGAGCAACTTGGGGCGCCGCGATGGGGACTGAATGAAGCGGGCGACTGGAAAGATATTCTGGGCTTTATGGCGTGGGAGCAGCCCGAGTTGTGGGTTAAGTTGGTTAAGAGGGATTTTGGAGGTTCCACGTGAGGGTTTGACAATTATCGGGTTGGGTTTCTTTTCGGGTAGGACTTGATGTTGCTTTGGTCGCTAGGATCATTGATTGAACGAAAGTGTGTCTGGGAGAAATGTACGTACAAGGTTCTTTGTGGTCTGGGATTGATCATTCATATATCAATGAGGCAAAGAACGCTATCAGGAATGTCATTGCTTCTCTTTTCACACTTTTAACCTACCTTGGAATGTACCAAAAGTCTTGGACTTCACTCTGGGTGATTGGTGAGTTTGCGGCTGTATATTTGTTCAAGAACTGAAAGCCGCTGTATTGCGTACACGATCCGTGCGAAAGAACGTAAATATACCAACCGACCACAAGCAACCGATACCAAGACTCCACACATCCAAGCTCTTAACCAAGGCCAAGGCTGTCATGGTCCCTCATGGACATACCCAGCAGAACACATTCAGCGGGGATACACTGGCACTGCACTCAGCGCTGAAATGTCGTCTGAGTGTTCTGTCCGAACGTCATATCAAGCTAGTTGCAAATACCCTCATCGCACTTGGGGTGTTCAACGTAGTTGAAGGTCAACTGGCCATATTTCACATCGTTGTCCTTCAACGGCGCGCTGCCGCAAACCCTGCATTTATGGTCGATGATGGCCTGTGCCAGCCGCTTGACTGTCCTGCCATCCATGCCGTCGATGCTCTGCACAAAGGCGCAGATTCCGCCGCCGATCTGCGGTGCTGTTTGCTCAAATATGTGGTTAGCAAAGCTTTCTAGAACGGTGAAAAAAATGAAATTTCCAGCGAACTTACTCCACGGGAGGGGAATTGGGACACCGGCCCGTGGGTCACACGCAATATGTTCGCCCGACTTGAAGAACTTGTTGTCGTCGATTCCGTTGATGCTGTTGCGCAGGTTTTCCGCCACCAATACATCCGTTCCGATCGAGCACATGCCGCTGCCGCGGCAGTTTATGCCGAGGCCTTGGGACGTGGCGGCGAGAAGACCCAGGACGAGGGCTGAGAGGTGGTGGGCTTGGAAAGGAAGCATTGTTGCTGAAGGGCTGTGATGTGTTGTGTTTGGTAGCTGATTCTTGTGGTGAAGAGAAACGAGGAGCTGTGATGGTTCTGTGAAGACTGGAAAGATGGATATCAAGTCTCCTGAGTGCTAAAATGTTGTGAGGGGCTTGACGATATATATACACAAGGAAAGCCAGGTGGAGGCTATATAGACGACACCTCCAAGGTGAGGAGGTAATTGACACCCAGTCGGGTGTGATAACTTGAACGTGAGCTTGGTCTCCAGGGGGCTGCATCAGTCAGCGCCAGCCTCAGGCTGTGTAGCACACCTTGTATCCATTTTCAGTAGTATTGACGACTTAGTCGCCGACCGAATACGTTCCAGCCAATAGTCATTTGAATATCACATGTAATAACAGACAAACATGGCGCTCATGACTCCCAGGCTGTGCGATCGGCGTGTATGCTGCCCAAGAACAGTTAGGTAGGCCTTTGATTGCGGCAGGTTAGTAGGATCGAGGTCCGTACGGGAAATTAAATTCATGCTCTCTACACCTTTCGAGCAGTTTGTTTTCCCTAGGGTGGAACCTTAGGCGAGAGTGTGTTTTCCAGCGGGTTCTGCCTAGAAAAGCCACATTTAATGCTGTCA
Organism: Rhypophila decipiens; assembly: GCA_033297075.1. Lineage (NCBI taxonomy): Eukaryota > Fungi > Ascomycota > Sordariomycetes > Sordariales > Naviculisporaceae > Rhypophila > Rhypophila decipiens. Next base: position 26,360 of record MU858211.1, read on the forward strand.
GCTTTATGAAACATTCAGCCCTTCAAACTCTCGTTTTCTGTAGGTGGAAGGATCAGTATTGTGCTTACATAATTTCATGCGCTCTACCTTTGTCATTATGTTTGCCAGCCTAGAGCTGACTGTGTCTGAATTCATGCTCCCTGAGTCGGTATAAGTTTGTTAGCCTTAAAGTTGATTGTGCTTGCCTATATATCTCTATGCTACTAGTATCACTGTAGCTACGATCGTCAGTATGGGCGGCGGCGCAGCCTCGTATCATCACTTCGGATATCCAGACTGGGGCCAACTGTTTTCACCGAAGTTGTTTAGGGCCGATTCGAGTCCACAGGCACCATTGCTCCGGTGTGCATCAAGGTGGATATATATATATATATATAACCCTCCTTGACGACATAAACTTCCCTCCGCTGACCCAGACCTGTACTCTCCATCCGCTCCAAGCACTACACTCTGTTCTTAAAAGCCCTACAATACCCACCTTGAGGCCAAATAGCACGACCAGTAACCATGTTCGGAAACTCGTTCTCGCAACACGCCCGTGCGGCTGTCTTTCTCCTTCTGACCGCCACGGCTCAAACCAACGCGTTGGGCATCAACTGCCGGGGTAGCGGCTTGTGTGACTTCTTCCTCAATACCGCCATCTCGGGCAACGAGGCCAAGGTGGTACGTAAAGCATGAGAATCTCCCGCTAGGAGGCGGTACTAACCACACATTGACCAGCTCTCCGATTGGATCCAAGGCATCTCAGCCGAAGGGTACACCCCGCCGGTGATGGCCCAGAATCGCATGTACAAGAACGGCGAGCAGATCGCCTGCTACATACGATCCAGTATCTGCGCCTTTGTGCAGAATGCGCCGGGTGACACTTCGTTGGCTGACATCCGTCGCCTTGCCCCCGAGATCCCCGGACACAAATGCAGTAAGTTCTCCTGTCGACCGACTCTCTGTGGCTGCGATAACTTGGTTGAGACCCATGTCACTTTGCGGCAAATACCTTACATGTATAGAAAAGTGCATATGCTCACATCAATGTCTGCATTCTAGAAGTTTGTGGCAGCGTGCCCACCGGGTATCCTGGCAACAACGACGTCAAGCACGGCCAGCTGACGTTCAACTATGTCAAGCATTCATGCGGGAATGGCATTTGTTAGGTCTGTCATTGCTTGGCTGAGAAGGCATGTACCACATAAAGCCAAACATTGAGGGTCAAGATCCTTGTAGTGTTGCGGTGGAGATTGGGGCTTTCTGAGGGTCGGAAGAATTGGCATGGATGGGATTGTGAGCAGTGTCTGCTCCTGTTCAAGTGCTTGGACAGGATCATGAGCTTTGTTTCCTATCAATATGTATACCTTCTATCGATGTTCCTCTTCGCATGTTCCTCTTCGCACGACGCAAGTGCTACAACAGGGCCTTTTATTTGCATATAAACCCTGCAGTTGCCTGCGCCCCTTCTTGTCAAGTTAATCCCAAACCCTCCTCGCCTCCTCGTACGCGGGCAAGGCATACTTCCTCATCCACTCCAACTCCAAGACCCCCTCAGCATTCGGCCGGTCCGCACCCTTAAACGCAAGCAACGTCCTTAACATGCTCAGAATCATCTGAAACTCCTCCTCGCCAATCTCATTCCCTCGAGGATCCAATACGCGATAATGTAATTGACTCTCAAGAGTATCAATCTCAGATAAGCCACTCTCATACCGCCAGTCACAACCAAACTCGTATCCGTGACGGTCCCAGTCTTCAGGGTCCCAGTCAAGATGGTTCATATACCCATTCGTATCCCACCAATCGGTCGGGATGATCCTCTTGCCGTGGGCGTCGATCCTATTCAGCCCATTCGCCTGCAGGGCTTTCTCAGCTATGATGTATTCCTCGTCTGTGGGTTCCCGGCCCAGTTCATCCGCAAGTCGCTGGCTATCTTCGTCGGAAAGGATGAAAAATTGGCTGGATGTATTAATGAGTGGGCCGGCGAGGACCTCAAAGATGGCGGCGCCGAGGCTCCATATGTCGGAGGCAAAATTTAGAGTTGGGTAGGGCGGGAGGAAAAGGTCCGGGGGGTGTAGACCGACGGGCGCGTGCGATTGATAGCGGACTTCTTTTTCTTCGTCAAAGGAGCTGCGGAAGTCACTGAGGACAAGCCTCGCCTGTGGGAGGGTGAGTTCATTGGCTGGGATGAACAGGTCGATGGGCGCAATGCCGTTGGGTGAATCAATATTGCCAGCAAGGGGGGCGCCGTACTTGGCATAGAGTTCAGGCACGGAGAGATTGTTGATGTGGCAAGCTGACGGGGAAAACCCGACGAGTGCGTTGTTGACGCGAATGTCTCCATGGACAAGCCCCTGAGAATGAATGAAGGAGACGGCAAGGGCCAGCTGTGCAGCCAGGGACCGAACCACGTCGAGCGGGAAGGGATGATAAGCTGGTGTTCTGGCCTTCTCTAGGCTGCCTCTTGTTGGCTCTGAGACGAGACAGATGTGGTGTCCGTTGGGGCCACTGACTGTGAAGAGGTCGCGAAGCGTTGGGATCATGGATTTCCCGGCATGTTGCGTTGTCATGGCTACAGAGCCGAGTCTAGAAAGAACTTCGGATTCACGGTTAGCGGCGTCTGAATCGGCGGTGCAGACCTTGACGGCGACATATCTGGACGTCAGGTTGTCATGGGCGAGCCAGACGGTGGAGAATGAGCTTTGGCCGAGCAGATGGACGACGCGGTACCGGTTGTCGTTTAGTCGGGCGTCGATATGGACGGGAACATGGTTCCCATTCTCAGCCGCCACGGTGCTGTACGTGTTGCGGAAAGAGTTGGGAAATAGGACCGGAGAGGAAATTGTGATAATGGCCCTGGGGACGCGTCTCCAAGACGTAGGTTGAATCTGACAGGCTCTGGGAAGATGAAGCATGCTTATCGTCATCAGCGGCCTACTGAGAGGCTAAGATAACAAGTATATACAAGAAAATGAGATCAACGTTGCCTAAAGAGACTATTGTTTATGTTGTCATGTTACTGTTGCTCCAGGTTGAAGCCAAGTTTTTACGTCGCGAAAAGTACGCGCTGCGGGATTATGGATCACGAAAGGCTGGGCTGGGGTGGAATCATGGAATCCTTCGCCCGGAGACACTAAGCCGAAGGGGCTTAAACTGCTCCGTAGGATTGCTTGGTATTCTAAACCTTAAAAGAACGTACACACCGCCACCACTCAACAAACGACGGTCTTCCCAAGCTTTGTATGATGTTTCAATTCTTGTCTTCCAAGAAAGTTCCATAACCTGTTCATCACAACGACCTTGGACGACCTGACCATAAATTGGTCGATAGTCGAACCTTGGAAGGTCTTCCGAGTAGGCCCACTGGGGAATAGAGCTGTTCAACGTGTTTGTAGCACCGTCACACCGTGATATCACTGATGATCAACCCGTAGGACTAATGGCTATCACCAAGCTGCTTGAGGTTCGGACAAAGTGAGGCACAGCAAATGTCGGCTCTAAGCCCCATCTCTCACCCCTTGACTGGGTAATTTCGACGCCGATCGTGGTATCAAGTTTTAAGAGCTGGACGCAATTAGGGCCTAAGTACCGGCCCCCAAGGCGAGCAATGTGATTCCGATCCGGTCAAACTGGGTGTGACCGTGCGGCCTGGTAATGATGGCCGTGGCCACCGCACGGCTTATATAGAGCCCTCCAGCTTCGGCCATATGATTGGGGACAGTCCCCGCTCACGCCCTTCTCTTGCCCAATGACCACGGCAGAAACGAAGCGAGCAAAAATAATGGTCTATCAATAATTATGGAACCCCACGGCTCGAATCAGGCACCAAACAATGGGAGCTCGCCGAGCCCGTACCTATATATATACGGAAGGAAGTTATTGGATATGTCGCAAGTGGTGTAGTGTGATAACTTGGTCGTCAGATGTAGGGAAGTGGCCCGTCTCGGCTCGTGTGCTGCGCCCTGCGGCGTGGTACCTCGGCTGTAACCTCAAGTCCCTGTTGTGCGAATATTAGCCCTAAATACGGAGTACGTCCCGTCCCGTCCCGTCCCGTCCCGTCCCGTCTGGGGGCCCCGGAATTTAGCAGCGGTGATGCGGCGTAATGCCTTGAGTTTCGTCTTAAAAATTACAAGATATCAGAGTTAATTTAGACAAAGTGCTAGTTTCCGACTCATGTTCGATGTTTCCATCTAATGCTTTTTGTACCGGTAGACTAACAAGTGTTCTCAGTGCGGGTGAATTTTGAAGCATGGACATAAAAAGGCTCTGCAGTTGACACTAGTCTGGATTGGGGAGTTGGATCGGGGCTAATTTGCCCCTATTTTTGGCCTCTTATCGTTCGACTCTTGGGGCCCTATCGGTGGACGGCGGCTATCTTCCGCCCCATCGGCGACGACTTTTGTCTTAACACACCGTTGTACTGTACCACGTCAAGGCGGGATTTCATTACACTATTATCGGTAACCGACCTCGTTTCGTCACACCTATCCTGGGCTATAATGCGTCGACCATGGATTTCGCCGCCAAGAACCAGAAACGAGACCCCAAGTGCTTGGGTCGCAATCGCAGAAATTGTTTCAATGCTGCCGCGATGAAGCCAGGGCAGGCAGGCATCACAACATATATCACCATGTCCCAAAAGCCGGGGAGATCCTTCAGGATTTAAGCAAGCAGGCCACTCCATGCTCCTTCTCATCCCCCTTTGCAGGACCAGCCCACATGAACCACGGTAAATCATGGATTCGGCAACCAGTATCGTCAATGCCAAGGTCTACACGGGCATCTGGGTCAACTGGTCCCGGGGCCCCATCATGGGCTCAACTCTGACCCTGACTCGGCAGAACGGCAACCTCCTCATCGCCTTCACAGCCTTCTTTATTGGCTTCATTGCGTCCCGCGCCTGGCGCATCATCTCCTTCGCCCTGCACCGCTATTACTCCACCCCCGAGGCTCGCGATGCCCTCCATCACCAGCGGCAAGCCGTGCTCCGCAACTCGGAGACGCCTGGGTGGTCCTTCTGGACGCTGGCCCAGATCGCCTGGGCCTGGCGACGACCATCGGTCCAGTCGCAACATGGACCCGGGCATCATTATCGTCGGCGCGTGCTGGCCGTCGTTGTGCCCACGCTCCTAGCATCCGTCATCTGCATGTGTGTATTTGCAGTAGCCTCGGGCTTCTCGTCCCAGATGACGACGGCTGACGCCGGTGGCGTGGAAGAGGTGCTCATCGATGGGACAAACTGCGGGATGGTCACCTACGCCGTACAAAGCAACACGGCGGTCAGCAAAGTGGACTTGATGCTGAACAGGGAGGACTCGAGACGCAGAAATGACGCCGTCAACTACGCACAACAGTGTTACGATGCCACCAGCAAGCAAAGCCAGCCCAGCGATATCAACGCGGGCGGAGTCTTTGACTGCAACTTGTTTGTTCGCCCGAACTTGTTGTCTCAGATTGGGTCAGGCGGACCACAAGGGCCCAACATCAACACCGATGCGCCTTGTCCCTTCACGGGCGGTCTTTGCCAGACGGGCGATTCCTCCGGAAACCTGCTGCTCGATACGGGTTACATCGACAGCCACGAGCACCTAGGCCTCAACTCGCCCAAGGAGGCCAGGATCTCCATGCGGCAGACCTACCACTGCGCCCCACTGCGGACAGAAGGGTTCAAAGAAGACGTCAAGGACGAGGAAGACGGCATCACCTACACCAGATACAATTACGGCCCAATCATAGCCAAAGCCTTCAACAGCAGCGGGCACGAGAATCTCAAGATCCAAAACTACACCGTCAACATCCGCGGCCTAGACGCGCAGTACCCGGACCCGACCACGAGGAAAGAATCCTCAGGAGTGAGCGAATCAGCCAACTTCCTCCTCCCGGTCTACCAATCACAGACCTTCAACGGCACCGTCTCCAAAGGAAGCCGATACATACCTATACCCCAACTTCAAAGATCAGACGGCAGTGTCGAGGTCATCTTCCTAGTCGGCAACGGCGTCGGCTTCCCCGACCAGACCGCCGACCCATGGTATCGCGTCTCCAACACCACAGCCGGCAATATCTATGCCATCACGCGCAAAGACTCACTCCCCTATTACCGCCCCGCAGAAGCCGCCTCGCCAATGGGCTGCGTCGAACAATTCCAATTCTGCAGATCACACGACATGCAGTGCGGTCCTCTCGCGGCCTGGCTCGACGCAATCGTCGGAGCAGCACACCTTTTTGACCTCACGCCGGAAGCAATCATGAACAGCGAGAATCTCGAGGGCGAACCGACACCCTTGGCATCGAGGTTCATCTGGTACACCCAGATCCTGAATTACATGTCCCTCACGGCAAGCATGATTCCCATTTTCCCTTCCTCGGGCAAACTATCTTCCGAAGACTTTTTAAACAGAGGCTTTCAGTTTGGGCTGGGCGATGCGCAGTGGCAGCGGGATGTAAGCCAATGGTGGTCGACTTGGCTTTCGTTGCTGCAAATTGGGTTTCTTGATACCGCCAAGGGACCCCCGAAAGGGTTTGACGAGTACCCCGAGCAAGTGGTTATCGCCCGCCCTGCGGATGTGCATATGCAGGATATGTGCTATAACCAGAAAGTGCAGAGCAGAGGACGACATGTCTCGTTTAGCATGTTTGGGCTGTGTTTTGTTTTTGTGGCGGGATGTCTGATTTTTATTGTTTCGTATCTGTTGGAGCCTATCTTTGCGCTTGATTGGAGGCGACTACTGTTGCGCAAGGGTGCAGAGCCTAAAGACGATGTAGTCAGAGGGGGAGACTTTAAGAATCTGGAATGGGACACGACGGACGTGTTGCATCTGCAGGCTTTGAGCTTTCATTCCAAGGGGCATGGGACATGGGACCCGAGAAGCTTTGGTATTGGCAGTGAGGGGGCAGGGATTGGTTCTGTCCCTGTCACGACGGAGCCGGGTGAGGTCTTTGAGCCGTTGATTACTTCTTGGAGGAGGGGAGAGGGTGGCAACCTTGGATATGCTGGGTCTAAAGTTGGAAGCGAGAAAGGTAGCATCGACAAGGTTGCGGTCGTCGAGGTTGTTGATATCGAGGCTCAGACCACGGCTAAAAAGCCTCCGCGGCGGCAGGATACCGGTTTCAGTCTCAGTACTATTGCCACTGGGAGCACGTACACTCAGGGAAGAGAAAAGGATGTATTGGAACAATCAGCACGAACATGAGCTTTGTTCCCGAGCGGTTGTGATCTGCGTACCTATCCAAGGTACCTAGGTAGTTGCGTCAATTCAAGTCACGACTCCTATCATTGGCCTTGGCACTTTAGTTTCCAAGGGGAATTTTATTACCGAGGGCAACAGCACCGATAATGTTGCTTAGGCACCGTCCGAGTTTCTTCTAGCCCGTATAAGAGATAATGCCGCCTTCCTGGTAAAAGGAAAAAACGGAGTAGTTTATTTAAAGGAAACCAGCATCGCTCTTGGCATTCATTTCAAACTTCTCCTTGAACCAAACACGAGCCTTTTTCAGACTATTCGTTCTGCCCTCTCGACGAAGGTAGTTGATCATCAGCGCAGTCATGACCACCATCAAAGTCCATCGATCACCAAGCTCCCCAGTCAGAGCAGCCCCCTTCAGATTCAACGTCATCAGATGGTCGCAACTCCACGCGCTACTAAATAGGAGTTCGGCCAGGACTTGAGCGTCGTCAGCGTCGGCTTCGTCATCGTCCTTGACCAAGACACCTTTCGAAGGAGGGAGGACAGGCGACAAAAGCGAGGTGGTACAACTTGTTGGAGGTCCCTGTTGCTGCGGCCGAGCAGCAGCCGAGGGGGAAGTTGGCGGTGGTGGGACCGGGAGTAAAATAAAATGCGAGCGTTCTTCTTTCATCTTGTCACTTGCCGGGTCACTGGCCTGTGTGTGCCGACCGGCTTTATGGACCGACGGTGTGACAGTGACCCACTCGAATTCTGCCCGTGGCCGTGGTCTTTGGAGACCAATCTCGATGGAAAAGCGGAAGCAGAGGAAGCCATGGTAGGGAATGCCCGGTTGACGACGGTACGTAGTGTCAGCGTACATGATGTTCTCTACCATCTCCTGACGATTTCTTTCGGGATTCAGAGCGGGCATCATGATAACGCTCTTTCTGCAGCTCTCCGAGAGAGAGCGAGGCGTCACTGAATCAGCGTCAGTTGTGATAGTCTGGCTGTCCAATTCCCCGGCGCCGGCTACAATGGCACTAGGATCGTGGTTCTTTGGTCCATTGAGAAGGCAGAGCCCCTTGTCGAAGCGGAGCGGTCCGCGGAGAGCTTTGGAGACGTGTGAATCGACGAAATATATAACGTCGTTCTTGGTCGGACCGCAAAGCTTCATGCATTTCAAAGGATTGGGGATACCCTTGGAGACGTCCATGTATAGATTCATGCTGGGGGGAATGGGCGGTATCCGTAATAAGTTAGGTCCTTGGGTATCTTGGTGAATGCTGGACCGGGTGTGCCCCCGACGGGACCATGTTGGTCGTCGACAGCAGTAGAGCCCCGGCTTATTTTTGACTCCACGGGGTCCATGGTGACGACCGTTGGTTGACTGAGAATGCTTTACTGAAACAGAGGCGAAAGGCGACAGAAATGGGAAGGTACTGGCTGTCTTGGGGATTTTTCACGGCTGAGGGGGCCGAGGTAATGCATTGAAATACGCTACTTTAGCGGCGGCGCCTAACGCCGGGCGGCCGGCACAACCTTGTGCTTTTTCCTTCCATCATGCATGTTAGAAAGTCCCCACTTAGAGTCTCCTGAATGGTCACCATCTCCAAGCTCTACAAGCGTATGTGGATCCATACAATGGAATTCTGCCACGGGCTCGCCAGGCAAAATATTACGCACATGACCCAAATGTATCCTGCTGCGCGACATACTATGGCCGTCCATATGCTCCACATACCAACAGTCTCCGTCTCGTTTTGTCTTGTCTTCCTCGGCACTTCTCTTACTCCTCTCAACTGTCTTTTGAGGGCAACTTCTAGAGAGCAAACCACAAAGTTGGACAGAAAGAAGCGCAGTTCCATGGTCACGTTACTGCGGCCCGTCACGGTCCAGTTGCCTACCGAGTGGATTATTGCCGAGTAAGTAAACACGCCAAGCGCCCTGAGCGTCTTTTGCAAAGGTGGCGTCATGGCAAGATTCCTTGCTGACAATTCTTGTTGGGGGCTTTTTCCATGATGCGGTGGCTGGAGTTGTGGTGGAGATGATGTTGCCTTCCAGGCCGGCACGTAAGCATCCAAAGTGGCTGTATGCAAACGATGCCAAAACGCGCCCCAAAATCGTCGGAGCGAATATGCGTCGGCGATACTACCGAAAAGTGGCGGCCACTCGCGTGGTTGGTCCCATTGCAGAATACAAACGAAAAGAATGGACAGGATGTCGTGAGCGACAGACAATTTAAAATATGTTACCCAGATCCAGGCGAAAGACATGTAGGTCCGCAGAAACAGATCTCGTCGTGTCATGGGTAATTGAGGTAGCAGCGTCTGTTTGGCCGTGTCGAAATCTCGAGGTGTCAGATGGAGCTGGAGCAGTCGTTGCGAAATGGAATCATGGACGAGATGGTGCGTGAGCAGTAAGGCTGTGGTGTGTAAGCCTCTGGCCATTGCAAACCGGACACGACGGGAGTACTCGGTCCGATCCCGGGACGTCATGGAGATTTCCGAGAGACATGTCCGTCGGGCATCGACCGACATACGAAAGGCGGCTTGCAAGCGCTGTGCAAAAGAGGCTGCGCGTGACACGGTCCGTTTCTCCCGCCAGAGGAGCCAGACAGTGTGAAGCGTATCGATGAGAGCAAACGGAACGAAAACGTCCCTGAAAGGTACCAAAGGTACACTTTCAACTGAAAGGGCGAGGATAACACAAGCAATGTGTAGGATGGAGCATGTCTGTCGCGCCCTACAGCCGAATGGGAGCTGGATGGCAACACCAAAGAAAACCGTCGCAATGCCAAACAGAAGCAGGGGGAGGACAACGTAAGCTGCATATGTCAGCCCATACGGCTGCTTGGCAAAGGATTGGAAGAACATGATCCGTACATTCCTTTAGCCGGGGTTGGTGGTGTTCGAATCAGTGCTCTAGCATGGAAAAGTAGACGTTAATATACGTCGTAACCCTTGTCTGCAAATCTCGCCAAAGACCGACCCGGAGTATGCGCGTGACGTGCCAGTGGCTGTTCTATCGGATCCAGCGGCAGCAGGAAACAAGAGGGTTTAAGGAGGCGTCACCACCAATGCCAAAGGTTCTCTTCGACGACAGAAAAGGCAAGCCACGGCGTCTTCATTTCTTGATGACGGTAGTGGCGAAGGTGTTGAGGTAGGGTAGGCGGCCGTGCCTCTGTAGTCAGCTTTGTTAGTAGGTGCCACCGTGTGGCACCCCTCTCTAGCTAGGAGGACCAATGGCGTCAGATGTATTTTCTCCTCAACAAAGCAAGTTATCCGCAACATTCCCGACTTGGCCTTACGACGAGGGCTTCAGCCAGGCCGTACGGCTTGGCCAGCCCAACCGACCACTATGATGCCTTCATGTTCTCTTTTATTGGGTTTGGTTGGTTTGTGATCCTCGCAGGTGGCTTGGCCCTGCTCGTCCTTGGTGTCAAGTTCACATGCGTCGTCATATGCTGTCATAACATCGACAACTATATATAGACCTCTTCCCTCGCTCTTCAGCCTTCATCCAGAATCTCCAATCTGTAAACTCGACACGGAAGATCCTACACGCCAATAAGTCAGAACCCGTTGTATAACTCCCTTGGTCCATTATTTTAAAATGCCTATGATACTCGGGATTATTCCTGCGGCTGTCGCCGGCACCGGGGGTGTTATCGCCGGTGCCGCCGCCAAAGCCGCCTGTGGGGCTGTTCGCGCCGTTGCCAGGGCACGGGGCAAGCAACTTCACAAGGCGCAAGAACATGGGGATGACTGTGAAGGTCATGGGGTATTTATGGCTGTTCACCCACAAGTTACTACCAATCCCTTGGACATATGCGGTGTTTCCGATGACTACTTTGATGTCTGCTCGCATCAGATTGGGCATCAGGTAATTAGGGGGGTCCAGATCACTGCCTCTACTCCCTCGCCCGGTGGTAAGAAAAGCACTGACTCGGCTTTCCCTCTCGCTATATCCTTCTTATTATTCCTTTGTCGTCTGTCCCCTTTTGCCTTGATCGCTAACGCTTTGTCAGAGGCCCGATACGATAACGTCCCGCCGGCCTGTATAGATGTGGTTGTGATCATGACAAATACCTGCGGGGGTGGAGGGCCTTCCCCGCAGCCTTGTGGTCCCGCTTGCATTCACTACACCGACCTCTCACCCGAACAGTTGGACTTCGTCCTACGCTCATACCAGCCGCTTACCAACATCAAGCCTCACCGACATGGCGACTAATTAGTCACCGGTGATTCTTATCACCGATTTCGGAAGATCCGGGCCCATAGGGGTTTGAGCTCGATGTGGGTACTACCTTGTGGTAGGTAACACGGGCTTCTTTTCCATCATTCCTTGCATTTATTTCAAGGTGTCCAGAAACAGGAGGATGACGAGGTCCTGTAGGAGGAGGAGTTCTACCTGCACTGTAGTGAAAGTCATCCTGGACTGTAAGCTCGGGTCTGATTATGGTGCAGACCGATAAGTATGGATCAGGTCTTTTTTGTACGCAGAAACGCTATAAATACCTGCGCCAAATGAAACTATCTCTCAAGTTAGTTTGGCTTGTATTAGTTCAATCTAAGCTAAAAGGGGGTTCAGATTAACTTGAGTTGGCTTCTTTAGAACACTGGTTCTCTCATACTTAGTGAGTCAAAAGATAAAAGAATCAAAAGCTGTAGTAACCGAACTAAGCCCTCCCCCCACCCCCCGGGGTTGAGAGTAAGCGGAGGAAATGTTGCCGTGTGCATTGTGTGCAACTTACAAATCAGAATATCCATGTTCCTTGACGACCCACAAACTTGCCGGGCCTTGGCGAATGAGAAATCGAGGCTGATGATAAATCAAGTAGGGTCATACAGCTGAAGACAGCAAATAATTGCCGCAAGAGTGTCACCACTTCCTAAAGGCATCGGTGTCTACGTCAATTTTGACTCATTCGGCAAGGATGGGATTCTAGCCAAGAAGTACGATGACGCTCGCTTGGATGGAGCGGACTCTTTGGCAGAACTTCGGGCTCAACCTACGCCCATGGAGGTATGATCTCGATCATTACGGTAAGACACTATGATACGAGAGACGGAGATGTATAAATAAAGCAAACTTCGCCTACTCAAACGTCAAATGTCAAAATCTACCATCTCATCAAAATACTTCGTACTTTATCAAAATGAGCTCCTCACATGCACCGCAAGGAGTCACCCTCATCGGCGTAGGCAACATGGGCCTAGCCCTAGCCACGGCCCTCCTCAAGTCCAACCACCGCGTGACAATCTGGAACCGAACACCCACCCGCCCGCAAGTCCAAACCGCCATTGACCAAGGCGCAGTTCTTGCAATGGATCTAGCCACCGCAATTTCCAAAAACAACATCATAATCGTCTGCCTTCTTGACTACGAAACCATCAAGACCAGCTTTAACAGCCTTCCCGACACGGACGTGTTCTCCGGAAAGACGTTGATCAACCTTACCAACGGGACCCTCCAACAGGCGAGGGAGATGCAAGCCTTTGTTCTTGAGACTACTGCCCGCGCCAAACAGTACTTTGATGGCGCCATCATGGTTACTCCGCAGATGGTCGGGGGACCGCACAGCTTCCTGGTCATTAGCGGCGCCGACGACTCGGATGTCAACTCGGTCAAAGACGTCCTCTCACCAATTGGTCGAGTGCAATACCTAGGCAGCGACATCACGGCCGCATCTCGGTTCGATCTCGCGGCGTTGGCGTCCATGTATGGCATGTTCTCTGGGGCTTTTGTCGGAATGGGACTCCTGAAACGTGCTGGCACCTCTGATGATGGGAATGACAAAAACACAGCCACAATCGGGCGGGTGATAAAGGAAGACATAGTCCCGTTCCTGACGGCACTGGTCCCTTATCTGGGATTAATCGCCGGGTCGTGGGATGAAGAAAAGTGGGAAGAGAATCTGGGAAATCCGGTCGGGATGCAGCTGCAGGGGGTGAGGAATATCAATGCCGCTTGTCGGGAAGAAGGTGTTGATGGTGGAGAGATGTTGGATGGACTGGCCGACTTGATGGCGAGGGTCGTGGAGAGGTACGGAAGTGATGCTGGTATTGCTGGTGTTGGAGAGTTTCTCTTGAAAAGCTGGAAATAGTTTTGGGGTATCATTGGCCAATTTGTTACAACTACTATAGCTATTCTGAGTTGTCTCGTAGGATGCTATCTAGATATACAATTCACCGAGATACCAGGCAAAGCTACATTGAGCTACCATCCCCAGGGCGAATAAGCCCGTAAGAATACCGCCAGATACGCACAAATCAGCCCGCAAGCCACCTCATATTACTCTAGTAGCATGACCACGGGTCATCCGTAGTTGCTAGATGATTTCTATCTAGCAAAATGGTTGACATACAGTTCTTCGCTAAATGTAGGAGAAAGAGAAGGCGGCGGCGGTTAGCTAGGGCTCAAGTATCGGTTTATTTGCAGATATTCATTGCAAAACTTCAAAAGGACCAAGGAGAACCCGAGACTTACGATCGCGCATCTGATAGAGGTAATGCGATCCGCCCATGCTCCATTTCCATCGTGTAGGGTGTCGTCAATTTGGGCGTCGTATCTAGCGCCCTGGCAGCTGGCATGTCTAGAAGAGAGAGAAGTGAGCTGCTTGTTTGTGGCGGAGACCATGGACAAGCTGAACTTACTCGTAAAACCCGCATACCCACTGGGCCCGGTTGATGACTTCATAGGAGCTGATCGCATCGTTCCGATTGTTCCCCAAATTGGCTAGAGCATTGGGTAATGGAAATTAGTTTCTGACTTATTTGAAGCATCTGGAATGTTATGTTTTCTAAACAACACTTACCAAGGCACTGGCCGAGAACACAGCCATAGCCGCGAAGCAGACCAAGGACTTGAGGGTAAGCATGTTGTAGGCGGCCATCTCGTCTGTTGCAGTGACTTGATGCTTGCTGGACGAAGAAGGGAAAAGAAAAACTGTCTTGAGATGAAGGATCCAGTCTTTATACGTCCCAAGTCCTCCCCTTTTCTGCCTCCATAATATTGTAAATCCCTGGGATGATTCTTAGCTTGGTAGCGAAATCCACGTCATTCCCACTTTCTGTACCTCGGGCCCACTCCCACCTTTAGAGTAGCGAGTAATACACACAAAAAACGTAAAGACAGAGGTTGAACTTCAACAAGTACCAGCTTCTACAAGCCCTAGATATCTTTCCCATTTGTATTACTACTTTCCTCTTGTTTTTCTTGCTCTATTGCCGCATTTCGCCTTCAACTTCATGTACGAATTTGACAATGAAAGTAGGGAAGAACCTCATACCCGTGGCATGGGACTGGGGGCATGTGTGCAAGTGGAAACACCAGAGGGCGCCGGAATGGCGGGGTAGCCGGCTACCGAACCCGCCGTGTCACCATAACGGGTGGATAGGATGGATCTTTTTATGCGATAGTCCAGATCATCAAGGAATAGTCTCGGCGAATATACAATCCTTCGCCTGATAATGGATACGGTCTGGAACACAAACGTCGGTGAAAGCCAACGCGCGGTCAACAATTTTACATGGCCAGGTAAATTGGAATACGACCCCGGCCCCGAGTGGTGACATGACTGCATATTCAACTACAGCGCATGTTCCGATTTGACAAAGGACCCAGGGGCTATGAATCACGCTGTCGTTTGCTCGGACGAATGCCAGCTCGAATGTAATACCTTCCTCCTTTGGCAGGTACTACACAAGCATGACTCGACTATCGCCAGGTGATCTGCGACACTAAAAGGTGTGGGGCTACACCGACTTGCTCGTATTCTTAGTGAAGCAATGGTAAAAGAGTACAACCGCGGAAGAGAGTAGTGAGCAGATTCCATAACTTCTGCTGGTCACGACTTGGGCAGAAAGGAGATGAGAACAGGATATACCCGCAACGATTGTTTGACTGCTGTTGTTATTGTATCCTCCCCTTCGTAATAATCCCCATTATGGCAGGGCATGTTGTCACCAGAAAATTGTACCTGGCCTCGGATTATGCACATGACGTGAATGTTGTTTAGCTTTCTGATCCACAAAATACCGTCTAGCAAAAAGGAGCACCGCAGCCGCCACCATTCCCCGGACTCCACTAAATGTGAGAGAGACAGTAATCAGCTAGCGGTTCAAATTAAAAGATAGTTGTTGCTCAACCTCGTAAACTACATCCAACTGGTAGGTACTACCAGATAGATGGCAAGAACAAGGACTGATTGAGATGCTGGATTCCAGAGAAACAAGATGGACAAATCAAAGTTGGAACTTACGCGCCAGCATTTGATAGAGCTGATACGGTCCGCCCACTGCCCACCGCCGTCGTGGAGGGTGTTGTCGTATTGCACGTCGGTAGAGGCGCCCTGGCAACTGACATGCCTGAGAAGAAAACTTAGCATAATTCCTGGCAACTCGAGTTGGTAATGCAGGGAGGGGGAGAGCAGCCTTACTCGTAAAAGACGCAATACCATTCGGATCGGTTGATGACTTCGTAGGAGCTGATGACATCGTTCCACTCCGTGCCCATATTGCCTACATGTGCAAGTGATCTCAGTTTTCGACATGTTTACCAAGCGCAAAAGATGATAGTTTTCTACATGTAGGTGCACTCACCAAGGCACAGGCCGTCTCGAAGACCGAACGTGAGGCAGTCGCCTTGGAAAAAGTGATTCTTGCAGACCCTGACGCTGGCAATATCATCTCTAGCCTCGACGACGCCTCGGGTCTCGATAGCGATCGCTTCTGCTGCTGAGATGAAATCGGTGCTGGTCTGATTTGGGTTTGGCGAAGGCCCAGGGGCAGGAGCGGCAGTGACCGAGAAGACCGCCATGGCGGCGAAGGTGACCACGGATTTGAGCGTGAGCATTTTGAGGAAAAAGCTATCCGCCTATTGACCTGGTGCTTGCTGGGTAAAGAGAGAGACAAAACATGGTGTGGTCGAGAGGAGAGAATCATTTCTTATATCCTTTTTGTGTCCTTGTTACAAGTCTGCGGCCAAGACAAGGACCGCACGGATCAAATATGAGCGCGTCGGTGAGCATGCCAAAGGATTCCGGGGTGATGGGATGCCCCTAAGCCATCAACAAAAAGAGACTGTCTATACGAAGCTGAGCAAGGGTAGACTCCACTGACAACTGCCAAGAGAGTAAAAGTAACTTCCTCTGATTGGACATACCTGTCGATGCCAAGATGGGCCATGGTCAGCCCGAACTATAGTCAGCATGGAGTTACATGATGGCCCGAAAGCTCACAGGCATAGTCTACCGAATAGTCAGTTCTTGGTATTTGTCTGCCTAACCCTATATCCAGAGAATGGTACTCTGTCCATGCTCAGATATAGTATACCGACTACCGACCCGCCTTATCACCGTACCAAGGGGGAAGAGTGGTTATCTATGCAGTAGTGCTGAGACCAAGAAAATAGTGACGGCCGACAATGATCCTTCACAACGAGCCAAGCTGAGGGTCAGCTAAGGCCGGGAATTCAGGACTTGATAGCGAGTTTTCCCATGGCAAGGCGTCTCCTACAAAGCTAGCGTAACAATTCCAGATAAAGCATCGATTTTTTGGGATCCAAAAACTGGATTTGTGAAATGATCGCCTACCTGCTCTTGTATCCGCTCGTTCGAGAAACATGATCAGTTCCTTTGCTTAGCTTCTGCGAATTCCCCTCGCAAACCAAGTGTTTGGAATATTTTGCTTATCCCATTACATTAGGCCCGACGGAGACTTCCATAGGCCGCCCACTTTCCATTAGAACCTTCTCAATGAAAGCCATCAGGGCACAATCGGAACCTGAATATTGTGTTAGTTGGGCTTTTAGTGTTGATTTCTCTTGCAATATTGTCTGCCGACCAGGTGAAAAGAAACTTGCCTTCTGGTCCGAAAAACGACACGGAAAGAGGTTGTTCAATGTGGGCACCAGTGACTGGTGATACCCGGGACAAGCTTCCGACTGGGATGAGTAGTTAGGGCATCAACAAGACTGTTGGGGGAGAGCAAGGTGGGCAAACTCACTTGGAACCACAACCTGAGGAAGGCCGCCCAGAAACGAGTAAACATCCCTCAGAAAACCAAACCCTTGGAGTGAATAGCCGCTTTTCTCCGGTGGCCTACGTTATTGTTGGATACATGTAAGTGAAGAGCATCCGACACTTTAGTGGGGAAGGAATAGCACATACGCATCATAGATATCTCTGTACTGAGGCTCGGGGTTACCTGCGGGGAGGATGAGGATGGTCTTGTCGTCATTGAAGACGTGCTCGCGAAGGAATTTCCGATAAGAGTCCTGTTCTGCGCATGCGGCTTGGAATTGTTCAAGTGTGAGTCTTGATCCGAGGTCCCACTTGAATCGAACCATTGGGTTCGCATATGGCTCTCTCCCCTTGTCCTCTTTGAAGGCAGTCCTGAAAGGGAGGTTATTCTGATAGGAACCAGTGAGCTGGATATGGGCCAGTGTTGTCGCGAGGAAGTCAGCCAAAGATGTATTGTCTGGCGCTCCAGCTTTCTCGTCCCATGAAGCAGACACATCGAATGACGCTCGCGGCTGCCCTATCACCTTCTCCACGTCTCGGATGAATGCTTCCAGCTTGAGCCCCGAATCGTCTGGGTAGTCGCCAAAGTGTTCGGGCGCATAGAGCAAACGCTGAGGCTGTAGGGTACGTTGCTTTGTGTACCAATGACCGCCAAAATGCTTGAGGCCGTGGATATGCCGGGAGAAGACGCCGGCCGTGTCAAGGCGGGACGAGACGGGAATGATGCCGACCAGATCCACGATTCCAAATGTCGGCCGAATCCCGAATATACCTTGACTTGCAGCAGGGCCGACCATGCTCCCAAGCGTGTCTGTACCAATCGTGTAGTCCAACCAGGAGTAAGCAGCGAGAGCGGCTGCACTGCCAGTGCTGCTCCTATCTGGGTCCAGATATCCATCCCCGCGGGGATTAAACGGACAAGAGTAGTCGACCCAGTCTCCTGCGTGCTCTCCGGATGCGAACTGGGTCGTTTTGGTCTTTCCGACAATGACTGCTCCAAGCTTGATCAAGCGGAGGATTATTTCAGCCGTTTCGTCTGCAATGCCAGTAAACGCCTGATAGTCCCGGGACGAGGCGCTTGTAGGGGTGCCGGCCAGACGGCAGACATCTTTGACGGCAACTCGCCGTCCGCGAAGAGGGTATTCATCACTAGGGGGGTCATAGTATAGTCTGGATGGGACAGGAATGAGGTTTCCAAGCGTCTGATGAACCGGCTGCTATGTTAGTCGGTAGCAGAGTCGCCTCTGGACAGTTGGACTTGGGACATAAGCCGCATGCAGATAACCAGAAATATTCCATAAATGACTTTCCAGTCTGTAACATTCAACACATGAAATTCCCTTCGTCTTCTTTTCAAATCATTACCGCTGACAATAACTGTACAGGACAAGGGAGGAACCGTGAATAATGATAGTTGGAACCTACAGGCTACCGGGGAGTTGGACCGGGTCTCGCCGTATCTTGCGTGACACCAAGCATGAATGCCAGGTGGATGTCCTCGTAGAGGCGGTAGATCCTATAAATAGCCGAGTCACGGAGGTAATAAGGGCCTGAATGTAGCACCTGCGAGTCTGCAGGCTTGATTGTATTTGTGAAGGGGGGCCGAAGTGGCCTTGTGTGCACGTCCGTTGCACTTGTCTTTGACCGCGAGCGCGGGCTGACGAGAGTGTCGTAGAAGAAGTGCTCGTTGACGACATCGTCATTGGTCAACATTCGAGCCTTCTCAGTACTTACATCGAGGTTTTGGTTCGGATCCCCAAAGATGACGGTGAGGGGCCCTTCTCTCTCGTCGGCCTCCCTAAGAGAACCGCATGCAACGACATCTGTCAAAAGGTTCGCGCCGCCGATGATGAATTGGACGGCGTGTTGGGAAGGGGAGATGGCATGATTCTTGGAAGAGTGTGAGGGAGCCTTTTGAGAGACGGCCATCATGTTGAGTTCGAGTTCTTGCCTGGACTGCAGCAAACAAGTTCGACTGAGGGAAGATAGTTCAAGAAAGGGGACTGGGAAAATGAGAGGGACGGGTGCTGCGGGTTAAACAGCTGGACGAAGGTCACAGGGCGGTCAAGTCTTGTTACAGGTCTTCTTTCATCGGATAACTCGGACGAAGACGACTGTCTAGAGTGGAAATTTCACGAAACCTTGGGCGAACTCGCCGGCCACAGCCTGATCAAAACAGGGCGTACCGCTACCTCGGCCGGGTCTCCTTCGTCGGCTGTCGGCCTCCCGCGTCTCTCGTCCCACCAGAGCAGCCAATACCGCCAGGGCCGAGACACGGGCTCAGCGATGCCGCACCTCGTGTCACTGCAAGCAAAGTACCGAGCCATGTCAGACGAACTCCCGGTTCCGACCGACCTGTGGGTGGGAGCTGTTTGCCTATGCTCCGTGGACTAACCACGCAGGGTTGGTGCCGTGACAAGGGGTAGCCGGGTTATGGATACTTGGTCGGTTTGGTTACTTGGTTGGTTGCCTAGTTCTCTCATGATTGGTTCTTAGTGACAAGCCTCTCCTATCTATCACACCCACTCGGCCATATCGGACTGAAGACTTGAGGGGTTTGCCCGGCCAGGTTGGAGCTCGTCTTACTTAAAATACTCTCCAGCTTCTCTTTGCGTTCTCTTCAGGTTCTCTTAAGGCCTTTGACTTGATCGTATATCAAAATGTCCACCATCCTCTCAGAATTAAC
Organism: Rhypophila decipiens; assembly: GCA_033297075.1. Lineage (NCBI taxonomy): Eukaryota > Fungi > Ascomycota > Sordariomycetes > Sordariales > Naviculisporaceae > Rhypophila > Rhypophila decipiens. The sequence goes on from MU858211.1 coordinate 46,221, forward strand.
CCGTCGGAACCCCGAGGTTGACGACATTTACGCCCGGAAAGGTGCAAATACTATAAAATGGTTGAGTTGCCTGAGGTAGAACAGACATATGTGCTGCCCGAATCTTGCCCTCAGCCATTTCCTAATTCGTGAGTGGGCCGATGCTGCTGCTGCTTTAACATGTGCAGTGGGTGTGCAGTGTGTGTGCGGATTTCCTATGCCTTATCTCAAATTTCTATGCCACTCACGTTGTTCATATCTATCTGTTATAGGCGACTAATCAGACGTAACCTTCACCCCCCTTGTTAGTTCAGCTCCCTCGTCGGACCAATGATAAGATGGAGCACCACCGCTACGGCGCTCAATATTAGATGCGCCCAGCCGATAATCCAGCTGCAGTCCTTCTGGTTTGTCCGCGTGTATCCAATTATCTACACAAAAGAAAGGAAAAAAACCGCGCACTGATTATACATGTGGTACCGTGATGTGGCCTGGAGCCCTTTTAAAGATACGAGCACGTGCTCTACATTTATGCGGTTCAATTTCCATCATGAGCGTCTTCATCTTCCTCTTTACATCTTTTACACATCTCTTTCATCCACCACACGACGACCACTTGTATTATGAAGCCCATGGTGCGGTTACATATGCGCGGCTATTGCATTTGCTTGTCGTTTCGAGCGTGTGCTTGTGGCAATCGAGCCAGGGCGTCGACAACTACCCTTTTTCATCTATCGAGGACGAAAGCTACTATCTTGAACGGACATCATGTGTTCAAGATTGCATTTATGGATATCCCCCAACTGCGACTAACGAGCTAGACGTAGAGGAGAGCCTCGGCTGCTCAGATGTCTTGTGCGTCTGCGGGTCATCGGACGACGCGCACGATATACTCAAAACTTGCGTGTGGAACAACTGCAGCGGCCGGCACGGTAGAGGTACTACCCGCCAGGCGAATGCGATTTCGGTATATGATCGGTTTTGCAGCAGCATGCTGGCGAAAGTAGGTAGTGGCTGGGAAGAGGCAACAACCACCTCGACCATCGGGTGTAAGTTCCACCTGTCCCTATACTGAAAAGCACCTGCTTTGGTTTTATCCCCTCTTTGCCCCTGTACAATTTCTTTTCGGGGCCTATCCCAGTCACAATATCTCTAGGTCGTGGGTAGTTATACCAACCGCTCCCCTCTCTTTGTGCAAGACTCGCGGCTGACCTTCCGTTCGGCTCTCCGTAAAGACCCTACGCCTCCACCTCCGAGCGTGGGCGGACCAACAAAAGAGGATACAGAAGGGAAAAAAAGCAATGCTATTGCTCTTGGTTGCGGGATAGGAATCGGATTGCCAGCTACTCTGGCTACTCTATACCTGGTATTTTGTCGGGCCCGGCCTTAGTAACTTAATAGGAGTATAATCTCATGGTCGTATTTTTAATCGCTGGTGAGCGATGAAATAATAGCTTTGACTAGTGTCATGGCCGATGTCAGAGGTTGATGGCTGAACTTATTTAATTAGGCACTATTAACGAAGATTCTAAGCTAGAGAGGAAAGGGAAGAAAACCACCATTGCTAGAGTGCGATGCGTGATACACTGCATCGTGAGGTGGGTTCTCCTTGCTCTGGCTTCCTTGTCTTTGATCGGTCCTAGTGACCGGGTCCCCAACGGTAGATCTGCGAGGTGGCTGGGAGTCATGAAACAAGGGTCTGGTAGGGCCTGGTACTCACATCTTTCTCAGTATCTTAGAATCTTACGTCCCAGTTTAACACAATAGATTGGCTCACAGGCCTACTTGGGTATTGTGAAACCCCAACCAAACTCACTCACTACGTCGGCTATGCACGACGGAAAACTAGTAATTGGCTGTCGCGTAAGTGCCCAAGGTTGCACGACGGGACTGTCGCCAAAGCCAAGAGGATGGTGGTTAATCTGGAGCGGCAGGACGATGAGATGAAGAAGCAGGCGGCACGGATCAGAGAGGCATGGGCGGGGATTCGGCCAAAAGAGAAGGATAGGCTCGAGGACTATAAGCTGTTGGTTCCTTATTGGGGGCAGCAATCAATATCAAGAACAGGGGAAAGGGACTGACGCAATGAGGAACGGCATCACTAGCAGGGTAAAATACCTCCCCATGGGGACACTGCGTCTGTAAGGCCCTGGAGAGTCCGTCGTCATAAAGACAAAAGCTACCTGGGAAGTTCCCAACGTTCGCCTAGGTAGATTATCCCACACAAACTCCCACACAAACTCCAAACACACAACCGCCGACGCAGCAATTGCAACCGCCGCATGAGCTCCCAGGGCAGAAGTCGACGGCCTTCAGGTCGTCAGCTGTGGACTTGAGCAGCGAGCCCTTAAAGGCCTGGAAGTTGATGTCGGCGTCTGCAACTCTCTCGGCAGGGCGGGGCGGGTTCTTGAGTGACGGCTCATCGGGCTCCTCTCCCTTGTCCTGACAAAAGGGTTCCACGAACTTCTTGAGCACTGAAGGTAGGCAGTCGGCACATTTGCACAGCTGCGTGTGAGGTGAAGCGGAGGATACGTCAGCGAGGGACCCTTTATGATCAAAATGAAGATACCTAAAGAGGTAGGGAGGTGGGGTGGCACTAGCTCACATCGGATTTGGTCACTCCACAGTTGAGAAGAGGCTTGAAGCTCTTCTCTTTGACGGCCTGGTATACGCAGGGTGTCTCTTTTGCAATGGTGGGGATGCAGCCCCAGCAAGATCCCAGCTCATCATCGGTGCTGTTCTTGTAGATGACGTTCATGAACCTGGGGCCGACTAAGAGTAGTTAAGTTAGCAAGTGATCTTGGCTTTCTTGTCTAGCCTTTGTGGCAGCTGGGCTGATACTCACGGCTCAATATGGCTCCCTCCTCCAAGTGCGGCGGCAAGAGACCTTTGCCAGCTCTTGGATGCAAGGGGACGAATGTGTCGTCGCCTAGCACATTCAACTGGTAAGGGCCTATAGTGGATACTGGGCGTTCAGAGCGGTCACTCCATCGAGGACGGCGACAATGACCAAGCTAACAGCCCAGATGGCATACATCGTTTGCGCGGAGGAGCCGTTTGACTCAAAGAGAAGTAGAGTAGGTGATGCCTGCTCTGAATAACTTTCTCGGGTTCGGTTATGAGTATATGATTCTCCACCTATCGAGTCTATTGTGGTTCAAAGGATGCTGAGGGACAGGACGACGTAGAAGCGGCATTTCCCTGATATATGAGCATCCCTTGGTCGATGGAGGTAGCAGACTCATTCCTATATTTGCCGCAACTAGATCATCCATCTCCAATGGAGTACCTGTTGAGCTAGCCACCGGCTGTCAAGTACATTCTAAATAGAGCCAGCAAACCCCACGGACAACTTCACGATGGCTGCCAGCAAACCTGGCTACCAATAACGTGCCGGGTACTCGTCAACGCACAGCGAAGAGTACCAACCATCTGAACTAGCTTCACACCAAGACTCCGGTATATTGGCTACTATTTCCTTTACGGAACAACAACGCAAGCCATTTGGCGGCGCAGGCAATCCATAGAGAATCGAGCCGCAATGAGCTAAGCGTCCGAGCCGAGAGAGCAGAGGCAATGAAGCCTAGAACAACGAAATTGACGCCGTATCTGCAAGCCCTCACCGGGAAAGCAAAAGTGGCAAGCCGACGAAATGCCGCGCTAGTACCATGACGTCACCTCTGTCGCGACCATTGGAAGGAAGCAAAGCGCTGCAGTCACTTGCCAGCCACTGTCATGCGGTAGAATTGTTTGGAGGGGTCGAGAGCCTGAGTCAAACGGCATGATGCTTCTCAGCTAGCGTCTGGGCGCCACAAAGACGGAGGAAGTGTTTCTCTGCCTTAGCCTCGCCCTATGTTGAGTCTCAGAGCGGAGGAGGCTTGCATTGCGCTTTGCAAACATCATTAGTCCCATGCACGGTTAGGTGGTATCGCATATCGATATATGTAAGCCTTGGGGATCTTCTATGCTCTGGACTCAATCCGGCATGCAACTGAGGGAAACTTGAACACTTCGATAGTCGAAAGAGAAGGCCTACCAGAGTCCAGAAAGCCCAGGCTGCCCGGCGGGGTCGGCAGGTGTGGTCCGAGGGAGCGAATGGAGGCGACCTGAACTCGTTGATGTGTGGAAGCCCAGCTCGTCTCCAGACGCCATGATCACGCGTTGTGGGAATAACTGCTCGCTGCAGCAAGAGTGACCGCGGCTCCTTCTCTCAAGTGGTTTCCAGCGTCTGACGCTAGTTGTAGGTTGCAGCTACGGTCCCGGAGCTAGGCGTCGGTCGACTGAAGGATTAATATTGGCGTGACATCTGCCGCATGCTGCCGGTCTCTGTGCTGGAAGGGGCATCAGAACTTTTATGGCCGCACCTATACGTATAACAGATACCATGCCTCACCCAAAACCAGGTTTCAAACCATACTTAAACACCATACCAGACGCCACTGCATTTGTGCTACCCATCTCCACCCAATGGATCACCAGCGCACTGTGGCTACCCGCGTAGCGCCGTGTTGAACCAGGAAGCCTTTAATGACCTCTGTATCTGGTCCCGGTGCCAGAATGTGTTCCGCTATTCCCAGTGGGCTCAGTCCATGGCACCTATTGAACCATTGTTTCCCGGGGCTCCCAATTCCGGGAATACGTTGAGGTGCAGAACCAATGATATCAGGGTCAGCTCCGTGATTTAACAGGATCTCGAGAGCTTCGATATCGTAATTTGAAGTCACTAGTTGGAGTGGCGTGAGCCAAGTGTTTTGGCAGTTTAAAAGTGCCCTTCTGTCATCTTCCAGGGTCTTTTTGTCCTCGTTGTAGCACACGCTTAATCGCGGGAGACTTTGGCTTCTAAACATGTTGGCCACAGCCATGTATGAGAAAGCTGGGGTGAAATGCATGTGATTCGCGCCAAAGCGAAGAAGAAAGTCAAAGCAAGCACACGTCGCGTGATTGCTTTGACTTATATGAATGTTCACCTTGTAAACATGAACGTAGGACAAGATTTCCAGAATGGTGCCTTGTAATTCGGGTTTCGGTCCATTTCGATGTGTGACCTTGATTGGTGTATTGAGCACATCGTGTATCTCCAACCCCGTGATCGCAAGCTCTCCAAGTTCCTCTGCACAAGCGAAGCCCCGGTATAAAAGCAGGATGTGGAATAACGTAGAGACTGCTGTTGACAGCTTGGTCCTCGGGGACTTTAGATGCAGAACGATTTCTTCGTCAACCACTAGGGAGTATTTAGGAATAACTCGGTGGGTAGAATGGCGAAATATTGCGCTGGTGTGCTGGTTATCCTAGTTGACCGGAGAAACTCGGAGACAGTGAAGTGCGCGAGTTGCAAGAGATCCTCATTCCCTGAACTTTTGTGAAGGGTAACCAAACACCCACAGGCCTCCAAGAGCGTGTCGATAAAGACTTGCATATTGCCAGGCATGGTGTAACTCTGATCTGAATCAGTTTCCACAGAGGCGACATAGGCCTGAGCAATTTGAATAGCAGAGAACGGCCGGAGGCCGAGAGATTGAAGAAATATAATCCACCTGACGGTATATCGAAGGAAGGGCCGGAGTACTTTATCCACGGAGCATAGGATACGCATATACGTGCCATCTAAGGATTCTGGGAGAGTCTTCAACCCCTGTCGTATTTCAGCATCCGTACTAAGGCGTCTGAGGATGTCTAACTGGCATGCCGCCCATCTGAACATGCCCTTGGCGCCCGAGGACAACACCTTCTTGACCTCCTCCCGGAGGGATGGGGACCATCGTCGGAATTGGCGGTCCGTTTCAAGCCTAGATTGAGTGTAAGACTTTATATCCTCGGCGACTTGAGGGTTTGCCATAGAGAGCGGTTGCGAGATAGGTGTGAGCACTCCGGCAATGTCGACATATTCGCGGCTAGTTACCAGAATTTGTAATCGTGCGAACTCGGGCTTCGTACAGAAGTGCCGTAATGTTTCCAGGAGGTTGTGTCTTTCCAGAGACTCATCCACTGCATCCACTGCATCCACTACAAGATAAACGGCGTGAACGGCAGTAAGTAGCTCTTCGATGCACTTGAGAAGCTCACGGGTCGCGGGCTGACGTCCATGGTCATATACGCGTTTGACGGAGCAGGGAACACTGTGTAGATGTCGACAGAGTTGATCCAACATCCACCACAGCAGAGGGTCGCGCTCGTCCTGGTTGCGCCCATAATAGCAGTAGTAATACACACATGCTACCGGCTTGTTGGGTTCTTGGGAATGCGAAATTGCTTCATTGATCTGTTCGATCAAGTGTGAGGCAAGGATCGTCTTGCCTGCTCCAGGAATACCATGGATCCAAAGACATCGCCGTTGTAGCCTGATCCATGCGAACCATTCCGGATCTCGAAGTACCCAGTTCCCCGTATCGGCTTCATAAAAATCCCGAGCTGCATTGTGGTTGGGCGAAGGGTCAACGTGCCGGAGCCATTTGTAGACTTCTTGGCGTTGAGAATCTGCGAGACCGTTAGGAACAACATTATCTGGGATGGCGTCAGTTCAGTAGCGCGATGGTCATAGCTGTCAATGCCAGCTCAATCTTGCTAACGGACCTCTTTACCTCTTTGACATCTTGCCTATTCGCCGGTGAGCATACGAACAATACTCGTGTGAGCTTTGCGTAAATACGCTTACATGACTTCAGAAGAGAACGCCAGGGTAATCGTCTCCTTGTAACGGCGTATCTCGTCCATCGCTTGCCGGACTCGGGTCTCTTTAAAATGCCAAGCCAGACTCTCTAGGGAGAGCTTCAGCCTTCGCCTCTTATTTGCCGAATCTACCATTTCAGGACAGAGACATAGCTCAAGGCTCACCATGGACGCCCTGCAAGCAGATATTGGACCATCTTGCCCAAGTAAACTGGTGAGCATTGCCGAGCAATGTGCGTCATGTTCGTTGAGGAATAGCAGGTTTTGGAAAATGTCATTCAGGGCGGATATCTCGATGAGAATCATGCGAATGTCGCGGGGAAAGTTCTCGACGGACTGGATGTGCCCGTGGCAGAGTTTGATGACTTGGTCTGCGAGGCCAACAACGGCGATAACACCGGCGGTGAGTGAGACTGGATCCTGTCAGATTGAGAGGGGTGCCTGTCAGGAAAGATGGTTCGAGCAATGGTCAGAATCATGGATTTGTAACTAGTTGCCACAGACGTGCGCGGCTTGCCACCATCATAGCTATAAAGAAGGCTCCCTGGCTTTGCCAGAGAGCGGAAGGAGAACAGAAGGACAGAGTTAAAAACTCCCAATAAAATCGACAGAATCCAGCGTGCAGCACTTCTGACAGATCCATCGGATGCGAGACGTTTGATGAGAAAACCAGTTGTCAGAATACAGGTCAGTTGCACCGCTGGTGGGTAGTAATGTATGACTACCTAGATTGATCGTGATGGTGAAGTGGATTGATGATTGAAGGACTGCTCACAACCTGAAAACACGAAATGTGAAGAAAGTGATGAATTCTGCCTTGGGCGCCAATGGCGTTTCCAAGGCGCATTTGAGCAAACTAAATTCCAAATTAGGAAATTGGAATTTTCCACGCCACCACTCAGCTGAAAGGTTGGCTGAGGTCCCCCTTTTGGTCCGCTAATGTCCGCACCTTTTCCCGGTGACGAGGGAAGTCACGACCGGTCAGAACCCCAGTTTTGTTCTGGACTTCTGGACCCCACCTTCCTGCCTTTTCCCACCCTCATACTTGAATATCACGACGAACAAGGCAAATCTCTTGACATTGCATTGTCTCCGCGCAAGAAATCGCAATGGCAGCAAAGAGTGGTAATACCACGGCACCCACGTGCAGCCAACCAGTCTCAACGACCCCTTCCTCGGCCCAGGTCTATCCCTCATTTTGGTCCTGGTTCAGCGAATATCTCAACGCAATTATTGGTATCGCTGCACTAGGAGGCCAGATCACCTTCACCGTCATAGTCAGCGACATCGCCGACCCTGCGACGCTCGGCACCCGGTCATCCAGCGATGGCACGCCGCCGCCAGCGGACGTCATCTTCCCCAAAGAAAAAGTACGGTTTTTCATCGCCCTCAGCTGGCTCTTTTTCACGGCAACCCTGGGCTTGGCTGTCGTCGCCAAGATTCTTTTCGCCAATGGCCCTGGCCCTGACTGCTCAATCATTGGACGCAGCTCGTTTTCCTGGGTATATGGCGCTCTCACTCTCCTTCTTAACGTTTTGCCTATTGCTGCGTTTTTACTACTGGCATTGGCCACTTCGGCTTATGTTCCTGTTGTTGGTTGGGTCGGGGTGGCGTTTATTTCACTCTTTGGGATAGCTGTGTTGGTGCTTTGGTCTGTCTTGGATGCTGGACTGTGATAACTTGGTCTTGAAACGGGGTTTAATTTGTTGAGTACTTTTACATATCTGGATCATGGATGAAAGGATTCTTGTGCTTTCCGTGGAAAGGTTATTCCTACTCTGGTCAAATTTTCTACATGTATGTATTTTCGTTGTCACTCAAGTCCACTCTCTGCCCATGCCTCATGGCACTGTAATTCTACACCTTATCCCATCCAAGTCCTATTATACGCCTCAACCTGCGCCTTCTGAAACTTCATAAGCCCATCCCAGTCGATACACGAGTGTGTAACACCCCACCCTAACCCGTCCTTGGTATACTCCTCTGGCGACCCGGCCGGGGAATCACTCTCGAGTATCATGTAATCAGCGCAGGTGATGCTCAGACGGAGATACTCGAAGCAGTGCTCTAGGTGGATCATCCAGTCTTTGTCGATGGGTGTCTCGGCTAGAGGATTCACGGGCTTTTCTTGAGAGGAGTAAACAAGCATGTTGTACCGCTTGCGGGCCATGTGGACGCAATGGAGCTGGTGGAGGGAGTTGAGCACGTAAAAGTTCTTGAGGTTGGGCAGGGAAGCTGCGCTGGGTGGTGGTTTAGTGAATGTGAAGAAAGGGGCCAGGATTCCGGATTCGTTTTGGTTGTATTGTGCTGGGTCGGGGAGGTAGATTGTGTCCGAGCCTGTAAGTATTATAGTTAGCGCCGTTGCTCGAATTTTGGTGGTTCCCGGACTTTCGAAGAGACGACGTCAGGACGGTATATTAGCTTGGTGAGTGAAACTTACCTGCAGTCAAAGCTGCCCAGTTGTCATCCGCCTCGTCTGAAGCGCCCATGTACTCTGGATGAGGGATAAATGGCACATTCTTCCGGTTGGTAAAGATGTGCCGGGGAATCGGCGTGTTGGTGTTGATACCAAACGAGGAGGCCAGGTCTGACGGCGCGGCTGAAGTGGTCACCGACGAGTACCACGTCCCGAGGCCGACTCCGATTACTAGCGAGAATACAGCCACGACGCCCCTGAGGACGCGTTCTCGGAGCCGGGGCCGAGTATGATCTCGACCTCTTGTTCCATTTTCTGCGAGAGGGAGGTCGACGAATGCCTCTGAGTCGTCATGATAATCTAAACTATTTTGTCTAGTGTCGATGTCGCTGGTCTTTTGTGCTGTGAGGAGAGTTTGGTTGGCCATGTACCCCTTCTTGTTGATGACTTGCTCTAATTTGGGATACATTATGGCCAGTATCAATGGCTATGGAGTTGACTGCCCGTGGACATAGGGCAAGAGACGATCAGCTCGTAGAAAAAGGATGTGTTCCCAGTCTCGGTGACAGAGACTACTGTACAGGTAGAACCCCAACTTGCATGGTAGATGAAAGTTGCTTCGAGTCATTCTGAAGCCTTCCCATCACCCTGGACTGGGATCTAAATACAACACCAATGCCATTGCAAGGCATTTCCGGATTCTGACCGGCGCTATGGACACAGACCAGGCCATGTTCCTCGACGAGATTATACGTGCAGCGCCGCTTCTTCGTTGAATTTCATAGCATGATATGAGACAGCATGTAACCACATGGCCATCGCCCGGTGGTTACCTAGCTCAGCCTGCTTGGCATGTGTTATCACTGAGTTAATCACCAGAAGTAACGTGACCGCAATCCTCCATGTTATGGGTAAATATCATTACACTAAGCGTCCTTCCCTAGTCGAAGGCCCCTGCCGAGTGATGACTGTATCATTATCACAGTACCAGTATTGAATGCATTATCTCTGTACACTACGGTGGTACCCGTCAAGAGCTATGATCGCATTGACGGGTAGAGGCAGTGTTACACCGACCTGCGCCGCTTCCCTCATTCAGTGATGGAATCAAGTACCAGTCTTGTATGGGATACATGCATATTGCCTTCCTGTTGGATCACCCCAAGACCAACAAATACGCGGGTACACGACCCTATGTCATTATTCCGGCAACATTCGCCGGGGTCTGTAATCGGGAGTTGGTCAGAAAGGGGCTGCTTCCCTATTTCGGAACTGCCAAGGAGGAAACAAAACACGCCCCCTACGCCGTTTGACAGGGTCCAGTGCATGAATGGTCATAACCTTCATCCCTCCCCCAGGACCCCCACCGGGTTCTTCCGTATTGCGTTGGAGGTGTTGCACAGCAAAGCCCAGCTTCCCTGGCGGCAGCCTCCCAATCCTCGATGTAACCGGTCCGCCCGATATGCTTGACGCCTTCACTTGTCCTGAACAGATCACGGCTGACAATGGACCCATGCTGAGTTCAACAATGGACAGCTGGGCTTGCGTGCCTAAAGTTGTGTCACTCTCTGGTCGTCTTTGTCTCAGGCTCGACAGACCTGCGCTCCATCCAAGACCGCCTGTGTACCTTTCAAGTTGTGCAAGACTTTCAGTTTTATATCTGTAGTTGACATGCATTTTGTCGGCAATTTGGCTCAACAACTAACGCCCACGTCCAGTCCGAGAAACATGGCCTCCAAGATACACTCCCTGATTGACTCCATCAGGAAGCCACGAGATTATCATCAGCTGTATGGACCAGTCAACCCAAGCGGCGACGATGAAGTAGCAGCGGACGACGAGAAAACTTCCACGATCATGCTCGAAAAAAGCAGTCAACAGCACCATCTAAGAAAACAGCGTATTCTGCTGGCTATTATTGCCGTCCTCGCCCTGGGGTGGTCAGCCACCCTGATATCGTGGTTCCAAGCCTACTCGGGTCCCAAGAATGTAGACAACGGCCCGCTGCACGTCTACACCAACACTCCAATCCCCAAGGAAGTTTTCCTTCCCGTGAAAAAGGTCTTTGAACCGGATGAGCGCTACATTGGCGGCGGGCGAGAGGTTGAGAAGCACTGGGATGCTCTTGTTGCTGGTTAGTCATTGATACTTGTGCACTTCTCTACTATGATGGAAAAAGTCAAAAAGCAGCATGCTAATTGCAGTTCCAACAAAGGGCACGACGCGGTCTGGATAGAGAACCCATCACAATGGGGTCTTCCCGAGGGCATCGTCGCCCCCTACGATCACCCCAACACGCCTGACCCGAAACCGCAAGATTTCTACGTGATTTCCATCTTACACCAGCTTCACTGTCTCGTACGTACCACCCCAAAATCCCTGGACCCTAATTCTCCATCCTTCCCCATTATCCTAACCAAAGCAATAGAACATGGTCCGCTTCCAATACTACCAAGAAAAGAACAAGAACCGAATCGATACTTCTTCCCGAAAAGGTGACCCCCAAGAGAGCTTCAAGTGGAAGGTCCACGTGGAGCACTGCTTCGAGTACCTGCGGCAGGGCATCTCATGCGGCGGCGACTTGATCATCGAGGGCAACAGTCCCATCAAGGTCGGAGAGGGCCACGCCACGTCGGTCACGGGGTGGGGTGTCGAGCATGATTGTATCAATTTTGAGCTGCTTAGAAAGTTTCAGATTGAGCAAGAGGGGAGGTATAATCAGACTTGGATGACTTGATCTGCCCTTGCCATGGGTCTGTCCGTATAAGAGTAGGCTTTTGCTTGTATTTTAGTCGAGCATTCATACGGAGACCATAGCATTTTCATACGTGCACCATCCAAGCTACTATAGCAGCCAGCAAGCTTAAGCTGCATTTTTCCGTATAAAAGACCGCTTTTCAATAGGTCCAACCCAGCTACTCCGCTAGTATTTGAGCAATTTTAGATAATTGTCAAATTAAGTATTCAATCAAGTATTCCATTGTCTAATCGAGCGTCTAATTAAGTAATTAATTGAGTACCTAATTGAGCATTCAATCGGGTATTCTATCGATTATTCTATTAAGTATTCAATTAAGTGTTCTATTAAGTATTCAATTAAGTGTTCTACTAAGTATTCAACTAAGTATTCAATTCAGGGTATTCGAGCATTTAAGCAATTGTTTAACTATTCAATTGAGCATAGGTAGAAGCTAATTATTGTCGGGGTATAATAGGCTGGTACCCGTAAATTCGACTTTTTTATATAGGAAAAGTACGGCGGAAAAGGTCAGTTACCAGCCAAGTACTAATGTGGCTGGGATAGTACATGTATGAAAATGCCATGGTCCACATATAAGTGCTCTTTTAGTCTGTGCATATTGACACTGTACGTTGTGTTCCAAAACTCAAGCTTGGTGGTCATTTCCATTTGCATGCGTTGCCCTCTACGTCCCCCAAATGTCCTGCCGCTTGTTGAAAGTCTAGGAGCCATCCCTAAGCTCATGACGACGTAGGCGCCGGTCCACACGTGCCAATACCGTGTATGGTAGTCACCACACAGCCATAAGGAGAGCAGCAAGGCTGATTCACCTGACAGCCATGACCGCTGGAGATGCAGTTCGGCCCCGACGGTGTCGTTGGTGGTGCCGCTGTGGTGGTGGTGGTCGTCGTCGTCGTGGCCTACGAAAGAACGTCAGCAAAAAGAAGCCAGGCAGGCCGGCAGAGACCAAAAGCTTACGGGCCACTCGCACGAGCAAGCAGAAGACAACTTGCTCGGGCTATGACACTGCTGCGAAAAGACACCAACGGTAGCAGCAATAGTATTGGTGTAAGAGGCGCAAAAGTGGCGGGCAAGGTTCGTGCGAGCGGCCAGGGCGCGCAGACAGTTGTTTCTCGCGCAGCTTGCCCGCTTGATCAGCTCGTGCTTGTTTTCGGCCGGTTGGGCATTATAGGCGTCAACAACAGTCTTGATGACGTAATCAGGCACCTTCTGCTCCTCTTCGGCGGCCGCAAAGACGACACTGGTGAGGAGGGCAGTAATAGTGCCGGTGAGAATGGAAGTGACCTTCATGTCTAGGTAGGTGATCTGGAAAGCTGGGTAAAGGAGTAAGCTGGTCTAGTTATGAACTTATGACCACGATAATGTAGAAGAGAGAGAAAGTCGGAATGAGGGGGTTCCGAGGGCTTGGCGGGGTTATGTACCTCCAGGTCTACCATGTTCAGCTTGGCTGTCAATAGTGCGGTCGCTGCCGTGCAACTATCAGCCTTCGGGTGACGGGCGAGCCAAACTCGCCAAGACTGCGGCTCTAATTCGCCCGTCGGGTTCGAATATGAGACCTCGAGACATATTTAGTGAGCAGAAAGCCACATGGCGTATTGGCCCGCCGAATCCTACCCCTTGAAGCAGCACGTGTTAAGGTAAGGAATTGGTTCAAGATGGGGTAACCTCCAATGTTCGGAAAGAATATTTCTTGTGATATATACTCACGTCATATAACTGCCCTCCCCTGCCTATGGTCTCCTCTCGTATCATGTTCCAAACATACCATCTCAACACTCGGTTCCTGCAGTAAAAGCAGCTAACTCTCAGCACCAAGACTAGCCACCTCATCAGGCAACCCATAAACACTCAGCTTATCCCCGTCCACGTCGGCCATAGTCCAGACCTGACCAACAACGCCCCCAAAAACCTTGAGTACCCGCAAGCCCTGATCCTTGAACCCAAGACTCTTGAAAACAGCATAGCTCGCCTCATTGTCCGGATTATGCAACCCCAAAACTTGTTGCAGGCCCAATTCTTCATCTGCATATCGCAAGATGCGTTGACAAGCCTCCTTGGTATATCCCTTGCGCATATGCTCCGTCAGCATGGCAAATCCGAGATCAGGCACGGGATACGACTTTTCAGGGTCGGGATCAGTGCCTCGCACGAGAGAGACGATTCCGATGGGGATCGCCCTTTCCAGCGGGTTCTCATTTTCCCTGGTTTCTCCTTGTCCTGCCTTGAGAGATACCAGGTATATGCCGTGCCCGAAGCGGTCGTGTGTCTCGCGGACACGGCCGGCAAGGTGCTTGCGAGCTGCCTCGCGGGTGGTGATGTCGGTGGGGGAACCACCGATTGAGGCGATGAATTCGGGCGTGTTGTACAGCGAGACCATAAAGTCGCAATGTGCGTCGCTCTCGGGGAGGAGGTGCGAGATTGTCAGTCGAGGGCTTTCGATGCACCAGGTTGGGGACGCCATTTTGAGAAGACCGGAATTTCTAGCAGAGGATTTTGAGAAAGTTGGGTGCTCGAGTTGCCAGATGTATTTGTCGCTTGGTCTTGTCTTTGAACGCGATTGAGCTGTGAAAATGAAAGTTTTGGCGGGCGTTTATGGTGCAGTTCGAAGAGGAAGGAGCTCACGTTTTAAAGATACCCCAGATCCTATCTTGGACAAATGTTACAGCAGAGGACAAGCAGATAAAGCAGGCCCTGGCGGTAGAAGGTGGCAGTGCAAAAAAGCCAGGGAAGGTAGCAGCAACTGCTTGTGCAGTCTCGAGCGTGTCAAGAAGGAGGTGAGTCAATAGGCTAATACCGAAGATACCCAGAATAGACATTTTCACATACCCGATGCAGCGGATGTGCCGCTTATGCACGTCTGTTAACCAGGAATAACACGAGCAATCATACGTACAGAAATACCAATACGGATACAGCATAACGTTAGTCTTAAGAAAAGGGTAACGAAATCCATCGCTATACAGAACCGAAGACACCCGAGTAGCTTCAGTTGTTGTGCCTATGCCAACTCTAATGCCCGCCATGACCATGAGAATGAGGATGCACACTGCTGCTTTCACCTCCCTCGTCAAAGTCATTCCTGTGATCCGGGCTATGCGTAACCTTTCCACCCGTATAACCCGACCCATGAATCTTGTCACTTCGATGCTCATAAGCCCAGCTGAACATTCTCTCAAAGCTTCGGCACTGGTGAGTAGCCCCCATCCCATTGATGCCCACCTCGGTCAGCGGCTCCAGAGTAAAGTCGCCGGCGCACATGATGCCCTGCCGGATGTAATCTAGACAATGGTCCCTGTGGAACTCGACCTCGTCGGGAGGAAAGTCCTCGACTGTTTCAGGATAGTAGGCGTATCGCAGGAAATTGAGGCAGTGCAGCTGGTGGAACATGGAGACGCCGTACACCTTGGCGTGCTCCTTGTTGTTGGGCGCCGGCAGGGAAGGAGGCAGGTTGCCGGTGAGATGGTTGGGGATCTCGACGATGCCGTCTCCGGGCGGCTGGAGACGGCGCCAGGCTTCGTTGGTGTCGTTTTTGGGTCTTCCGCCGAGGTATGAGTGCGGTTGGAACGTTGTGCGAGTGTCGAAGAGGACTTGTCACATGTGATATTAGTAAAAGAGGTTTGATTTTCATGGTGGTAGTTACTGGTATACTTACGGTCAGGCTCAAAGACATCCTCTCGGGGGCCACAGCTGAAGCCCTTGAGCAGGCTGTTGACCTTGATCCAGACGCCCAGGCCGGCGACGAGAAGAATAACGTTGGCGGCGAGAAGTGCAGTGTTCATATTGAAGAAGCGGTTTCGCTTTCGAGAAGCATGTCTTGCGTAGAGAGTCCCATCGGACATGATGTCTTCGGCAAGCAGGTACTGCTTGTCTTGGCCCATCTCAGTTGATGAGCGAGAAGATGAGTATCTTGGAGAAGACATTTGAGATCAGGGAAGGGTCAGTATCGGAGAGAATGAAGAACATGTGCAGATGGTTTGTGCGTGTCAAATTTCTGTGTTTGGCTCCATCTTCTATCCTTTGCAGTGCTGTGGGCTCAGGGGGCTTGTTGACATCTCCCAGGACACGCATCTTTGCATGGTGTCATTGACCGTACCATCATGTGAGGTGAAGCACGCCGGGTTGCAGTGATTCCTTTGCGAGTCAAGCAGATGCAGTTGGGTATTTCGGTTCGGTCATAACCGACGACGAGGCAGAACAGCTGCCAACTATCACCACCCTGGGAGCCGCTGAGGCACGGTAAGCTCCTGATGTTACGTCGTCACAACCAGGCTTAAAAGGTTCCGACGAGGATGTCTTTGGCCGAGCAAAGCTTAGTGGGAGCAGGACCCTGGAAATCTACGCGGCTCAGCATCCCGTGCTACTGACCCCGGCCGAGCCCCCGCGTCGGTCGAGCACTGCCCGGTCTCAGGTCTGTACGGATTATCCCAGGATATGCAATACGTGCATTTATTCCATTACCGAGTGTATCACACACAACAGGGAGGGAGCATAAAAACATCGTGTACTCATCCAGAGATTACAGTCGACCTTGAGCTTCACCGAGTCTACTCAGCTCTACTTCATCTTGTCCTTGCCACTCAATGTTACTGCACTACTCTCGCTATCATTCCAAAATGGCCACCTCCAAGCCTTCCAACCCAAAATCCAAGACCCAGAAGCAACCAGCCTCAGCATTGGCTCCCATCACCCTCTTGGGGCTGGCTCTCATTCCACTGCTTACATTCAGCTACTTGCAACCCAGAGTCATCTCCAACCAAGTCAAGTCTCTCTATGGCTCTCAACCAATCATCGCCTACACCCAAAACAACAACCACCACCACGGGACCCTCTCAAACTCAACCAGCCCCATCCAAACCAACGAGCAATTGGCGGCAGAATATTCACATTCCTGCCCATCCCACGCACCAAAAACGCACATCTTCTCCCTCGACCCCCTAATCATCTACGTCGAGAATTACCTCACGCCCAGCGAGATATCCTACCTCTTATCCCTCGCCGTGCCCTACTACAGACCCTCCCCGGTCTCCAAGGGCTATACCCTAGAGGCCTATGACACCGAGATTCGCTCGTCCATGTCGGCCGTGCTGCCCGACGACCCTGTCGTGGCATGCATTGAGCAGCGCAGCGTCGACTTCCAGGGCTTCATGCCGTGCTCGCGACTCGAAGACATTCAAGTCGTAAAGTACGCCGTGGGCGACCACTTCCGGCCGCATTTTGACTGGTTCAGTGGGATGGCCAACCCGAGAATCTCTACGTTCTTTGTGTATCTTGCTTGTGACGGTGCTACTGAGGAAGAAGAGTGTCAGGGAGGAGCGACGCAGTTCCCCCATTTCGAGGGCGCTTTCTCCAAGTTGTGGTGTGATAGTGGCTTTGTAGACTGTGAGGATGATTCTGGTGTTGGAGGGGTGGCCTTCAAGCCTGTTGTTGGGAACGCTGTCTTCTGGAGTAACCTGTATGCTAACGGGACTGCTGGACACCCTGGTGTTTGGCATGCCGGGATGCCAGTCAAGAGGGGTCGAAAGGTTGGACTGAATATCTTTACTCGGAGGGAGACTTGGGTTCCTGAGCAAAAATGAGCAGTGGGGCACAGCAAAAGTATTGCCTGTAGATGCAGGTCCTTGTTGTCGGTTTCTAATTATTGGTAGATGGATGTATGTTTTTCGATTACCTCTGATAGACGGATAGACTGGAATGGTGGGCTTCAATTTTTCATGATTTCTGCAGATTGTCTTTGACAGTCATGGACTCGTGGTCCAGAATAAGCGATGTCCGTCAAGAGTCCCAGATTACTCGAAACGCCAATGTTACTTAGATCTATGACAATGATGGTAGACAGTTCCCAAAGGTATCGACCATACTGCTGACGTACTGACTTGCTTGCTAAAAGAGGTGCCATTCTTGTCAGAGGAAAAGCCTGTATGGAAAAACGAGGAAGAAAAGGAAACAAACATCTATTGGTCATGTTGAGAGTGCAATAAATCCCGTACCGGGTATCAGTGTACCCTGGCCGCCCAGATCTTCAATATAACGATATATGCCGGGCTTCGGGCAAAGGAGTGGGTGTACGTCCAGGCGAGTCGGGATAATGGATATGCGAGGTCCTTTTGTGAGTTCCTGCCGGAGATTTCCCCTGAACGCCACTTCCTCCAAGATTCCCCACCTGCGCTTGTGCCGCAACACTTATGATGTTCCCTTGGGTTAATCAAGGAATATAATTCAAGGTGGAACTGGTATACGAATGCGCGTATTCCATAACAAAGGTTACAATCGCTTCGGGAGGACGAACCGAATCAAGCAGGATCAAAGTGCAATATCTTAGCTCGTCCACACTAGGTAACGTAGTCAGCATTCCTCGTAGCACAAAGTCCAACAGCCTCCATCAACAAGGAGCCTCATTCGTCCTTTATACGACCATCAGGGATTAAGCTTTGCTTGAAAGAAGATGCACGTATAATCTTATCTTTGTAAGGTGTGCCGCAATCCTCTGCCACCAGGCGTTCCCTTGCTGATGACCAACCTAGAACTACATGCTGTACCCTTATGATTGAGCACTTAATTCACCAGGGTCAGTACGACCGCCTCAATAGACAAAGAACGAAATCAAGTTGCTCTCCTAGGCAGCTACCAAGTGGGGAACCCCAACAGCAGTACCTGAGGAAGTCCATGGTTTGTTCGACAGGGCCACCTCCCCCTCGAAATGACGGCCTGCTAGCAAGGCGTGCAAATTTGGTAACCCACTCCTCGGCACTGTTGGCAACGCAGTCAGCCTCGTCAAGGATGCGGTGCCCAGATCCAAGTGGTTTCAGTGACCGGGTCTCCGAGTCTTTGTAAACATATCTCCCTGCTCACGTAGGACACAATGGAAGCTAATAGTCAGGGTGCAAAGATTTATTGCTCTGAAAGATAACCAGACCATTCAAGAATAGGATTCCAATGTCAATATTTTAGAGCAGGAACGTGACACTGACGGACCTGAGAGGCAAACAATCCCAGCAATGTTCGGTCAAACATGGAAGGTCGTCTTCCCTTCACCAGCCTACCTGACATGGCTGGCATTGTTGGTTACATTGCTGCCACCTTTTACGCCGCCTTCACCATCAGCGCGGTCAGCAGGACAGGATCAGAAGACAACGACTATCTGAACGCGGCGAGGTCGTGAGGAAGCCTGCCGCGCTTTGTGAACAATACCAGCAGTGACAGCTCCATCAGCTTATGCGGTGACGAAACCAGACGAGGTGCATGGGCCTGGGCTGGGATAATGCGAGACTGTATATAATAATCACTCCAACCTCCGCATCAGCTCACTTGAAATATACATCTCATCACTCACTCAGACCTTCTAGTCCACTCTCCACTTGTCTCCTTTCCATTCCTCTAGAACCCAAGCAAACTAAACGATCAACTCCCACATCGCCATCACATCACTTGAACATCGATTATTACCTTGTCGTCCCACATCGACCACAAATACCACGCACTAGCAACACAAAGTTCAAACAATCACAATGAAGACAACTAGCGTCACTCTCACCCTCGGAGCCCTCCTCCTCCCTATCCTGGTCTCAGCAGTGGCTATCCCCACCCCCGAGGAGGGCGGTGCTGCCCCAGCCTACGTCTGGGCTTCCGCCGGCCACAAGAAGCAGGAAGCTGACAATGCCGAGCCTGCATACGTCTGGGCCTCTGCCGGCCATAAGCGCGAAGCCGATGTTGCCGAGCCCGCCTACGTCTGGGCCTCTGCCAACCACAAGGCTCGAGATGCTGCTAACGCTGAGCCTGCCTACGTCTGGGCCTCTGCGAACCACAAGAAGCGAGAGGCCGACGAGGTCGAGCCTGCCTACGTTTGGGCTTCGGCAAACCACAAGAAGCGAGAGGCGGATGAAGTCGAGCCAGCTTATGTCTGGGCTTCCGCGAACCACAAGGCTCGTGATACCGGTGACGCCGAGCCCGCCTATGTCTGGGCATCTGCGAACCACAAGAAGCGGGAGGCTGACGAAGTCGAGCCGGCCTACGTCTGGGCATCCGCGAATCACAAGGCCCGTGACACGGGTGACGCCGAGCCTGCCTACGTGTGGGCTTCGGCCAACCACAAGGCTCGCGATACCGGTGATGCTGAACCAGCCTACGTCTGGGCCTCTGCAAACCATAAGGCTCGGGATGCCGGTGACGCTGAGCCCGCCTACGTCTGGGCTTCGGCTGGCAAGAAAGCTCAGTGAGGGGGTGATTAGGAACTGGAGGTAGACTTCAGTGGGCGGGAAAGGCTTCATTGTTACATAAGTAGTGGTGTTGAGCGGAGATGCAAGATAGATGCAGAGCACATGTACGAAATCCAACCTGGATGAGTAGAAGATAGATTTCTTTGGTAGTTTCTCGAAACGAACTTTCGCTTTGCTTATCTTTTCCATGCATTATGCATATGCCGTTCTCCCTGCTTGAAACTACTAAAGGCAGACTTAACATTAACCTATCTTCAAGGTCTAGTGCTCCTCTCAAGCTGGCCCAATCAAGGTCTCCCGATCCTGTTGCCAAAAGAAAAAAGGAGCCGATCACTAGACAAATAACCCAAACTACCATTGATAAAATTATCTGCATCCAGATGAGTCGTCTTCTCTTCCCATTGACCAGACAATAGAACTCACCACACCCTCCTCAACGCAGCAGCGCGCTCTCTTGTGAGAATTCGGCATTAGCGAGAATTTGAGCATGATGGAATATCCAATGGCAGCAACCAGAGTACCGAGAAACAATGCCAAGTCATGCATGGCGTCGGGGGAAAGATGCCCAAGAGTCTAGAACGGCACTTGTATGATGGCGATTGGTGGTCTTTCTTATCGTCGGTACAGCCCTATCCAAATATACCGACGCGGTGTAACTGTGGCGCACCAAGCGCGATTCCGCTGCTGGTTTGGGTATTACCTTTCGAGAAATCTCGCTCGTGAACTGATCTTCCTCGATATCTCTCCCCAATGCTGAGAATGCCCCGAAATCAAATTTTCTGGTTTGATCCTCAATCTAACCATCCATTTTCTCATCTCCATTTGTAACAGCACCATTCAACTTGCGCACAGAATGACCCGAAAACCCGTCCTTTCGTCCGCCAGGACTTGGCTCCTCTTCCTCTTTGTCAACATCTTCACACTCTCTCAAGCAGAACAAGTCACCAATGGCCCGGAAGCACCCCAAACTCTGTACAACGAAATGGCCTACAAGACAGGTCGCTCCTGCGCAGTAGGCTGCTTGGTCTACAACGGCGGTATTCCCTGCCAAGCCGGCGCCTTCTACCAGGACATCGGCGTCTGGATGGGGTGTGGCCGGTGTGGCCAGAGCAACGGCTGCTACTGCAGCACCGACCTGGCCAGCTCGGCGACGTCTATGATAGACGAATGCGTCAGCAAGAGGTGCTCCGACGCAGGGGTCGCCGATTGGGATCAAGAAGTGACCAAGATGCTCAGCTTGTACGATGGGTATTGTGCCACTGCCAATGTCGCGCCGACAACGACTTCCCGGGTTCGCCCGCAGGCTACAACGAGGCCCCCGGGCGCAGTCACGACTGCCGAAAACCCGACACCGGGAGCGGGCGCGGGATCTAGTACCGACGGTCAAGCGCAGGAAACAAGTCCCCCGTCCCCGAGTAGCACATCATCAACGGATGAACCTGAGAAGAAAGGCCTAAGTCAGTCAGACATCGTCGCGCTGGCAGCCAGTTTGGGCGTGGGGATCCCGAGCCTGCTACTCGCGGCGATCACACTCTGCGTGCAGCTCAAGAAAAGGAAGAAGCGCAATCATCAGAAGGTGCTTGACGAGGGGGGGACATTGGTCGGGTCGGTTGCGCATTTGCCACAGACGCCGTATCGGAGTCATGTTACTACACCGGTGCCACAGCAGGGCCATCAAGGCTTCAATGTACCTGGGCCGGCGTATGGATATCAAGGACAGCCGAGGTTGTATAGTGGTGCTCCCGAGATATTACATGGAGGGCATGGCGACGGGATTCCACTCCAGCAGCGTTTGTTTAGATATTGAGTTACTTGGATGGTATTGTAGAGCACGTTTGCCAGCGTCTGGCACGTTTGGTGTATACATTTTGAAAGAGGCCTGATTATCATCTAGCCGTACACGAATCATGTTGATATAAGTAGTAATTATTATCGTTTCTCCGCCAACTATTGAATCTCATTTGAGCCCCTATCATTCCACTGAAGGCAGGTCTCCAACGAATCCGCCAAGCATCCAGAAACATATTTTCAGAATATGGCCCCTGAGAGAAAGGCCGCCGGCACCATTGTCTCCTTCCTACGGGCGTCGGGAGCGGTATCTCCCGACTCGATAGCGATCTAGACGTTTCGGTACCTGGCATTGTTTTCCAAGCATACCGACCGTCATGACGGTTGTTGGGATGTAGCCTGGCCTACTGATTGCCGGCAAGGGCTCAACGAGCTTGCTCTGCGCTTGCCGTCGCCGGGATACCTACCAGACCATGTTCAGGTCAGAAACCCCCGGTCCAGCAGCGTGGTTTTCCATGCCTTTGGATATGTCACGGGTACCGTGCTCACGTTGGTAGCCTCGTATGTGGTATGTTCCTCCTTCTGCTGAGGCGTCTGAATCGCAGCCCGCAGCTCCTCGGTCCATCCCTGCATCTGCGAAGGCGTGGTGAATCTGATTTCCAACGCCTCTTGCTCGGAGCCCACTGTGTAAACTACCAAGCACGAGCAGTCTGATGAGTTGAAATAAAAGGGACCTGTTACTTGTTTTTTTTTCCCGTGGTTAGCATGTGTCCTCTCCTAGAGGGTCGATATAGGGTGAGGCGATTGGAAGTTAAAGGAACGGAACCTGATGTTTTGCTTACTTGGCTCAGACCGAACTATTGCCTTGATGTTGGAGAGAAGTATTCTGTCCTTGAGTTGCAGACTCTTCTGTGTTCCCAAGAGTCCTCGAGCACGTAAACTCTGCCTGCGGTCTGCTGTCTTATCGGCGAAAATAAGAACTTTCTCAAACGTGTACATCCGACATGTAGAATGTGGCTGTATATGATTAGCCATGGATGGGCCCATATGCAAGCTCAAGACACAATTCAGGGATCAACTCACGCGCTGTGGCATCCGTATGTCCAGCACTCTGACACTGGCGTCGTACATCAGTAGTTCACCGAATTTGTTGATGGCTAGACGCTTCCAATCTGTCATGTCACGTCGAAGGTGTGAGAGTTCTCCAGAGAGGTCTTCTTGTTTGGCAATTCTAGATATTTCCTCGTGCGCCCGCAGTATGATCTTTCTGCTCTCGGAAATGTCACTCTTGCGGGTGGTATCAGCGTCGTCGATTTGTTGCTCTAGGTTCTGTTGAAAAGTCTGACTGTTAGCTACTTTGTTCTTGCGGCAAGTTTGTCATCGTCACGGAGGGAATTCACATACCTCGAGGAACTCTTCATAACCCAACATGACCAAAGCAGGAAGCGAAACAAGCCTGAAACAAGCGGCGATAGTGTCGACCTGAGGACTGTAATTTTGCCCTGGGTCTTCATTGTCACCGAGCCGGGCTCTAAGAATCCACTTTGTCCGCGTCTCGTTGGCAATAAGTTTTCCGATCAGTTCAGTATTCAGGGACCAATCCCTGAAAGCTCTGTTCCAACGCTGGGACTGGGGTGGTAGCAGGAGATTCTGTTCGATATCCAACAGAAACCTGAGCTGTATTTGCATGAAATCGTAAAGTGGCACAAATATCGCGGAGAGTCTTTCCTTGACTAGTAGATTAAGCAACTTCATCTGTTTTTCGACGGTTGGGAGGTCCTCTAATTGGTGGAAGAATAATCGTTCCTGGGCGAGGAAGTCCTCTACTACAACATCTGATGGAGGTGGTGTCTCCCCAGACTTGAAATAGCCCCTCTTTTTCCTAATCAAACCAAGAATCCGAAAAGGCTCGATTGGGGTTTCTGCTGCGAATTTCACTGCCAACATTGCCTTTATAACATCAAGAGCCTGTCTAAAGTCAGCCACGCCTCTACACGGTTCTAATCTTGGGTGCAGGCAACATGGATGGAACCAAACTGACCCGGAGGAGGCCCACATCTCCGCTGCGTAACAAGGCATCAAACTCAGCCGCATCCTCGACGGCGGAGGCAGATAGCAGGTCGCCGTCCTTTGTAGGGGATAATAATTCTCTTGTGGGGGATAATAATTCCCAGGGTTCCGCATTGTGGTCAGAAGGTTGAACCAACATCAAATAAGGGTTGTCCTGGGAGAAGATTCGGCGGAGGACGCCAAAAGGGTGTTCCTGGTTCGAATACAGACCTTCTTTCCAAAAGATATCGCTGAAACAAATCCGTGAAAGTTGAAGGGTGATCTCGAGACATTCGTACAATAGTGAGTTCACAGTTGTAACAGCCGCGTGTTGTTCTCGGTTAGTGGGCGATATGAGCGGCGCCGGGGGCTCCAGGTTGCCGAAGGTGTAGTGATGAGCGTTGGAAATCTCGGCTGCACATATCGGTAATGCAATTACTGACATGACGGAGATGTCGCCCAAGGTGAGGCCGGAGAAAGTCGAGATACCATTAGACCACGCCACTGAGCTCCGGAACGAGAAGTCCATAGATTCTCGCTGTGCTCTGCGATAAGCAAGCGATTCCTCAAGATGTTGTTCAAAGGGGACATCGGTTGCTCTCGTGTATTCAGAACGAGGTAAAGTCGACGGTGACGTTGCGAGTTGCGACGTGTTCTCGTCTTGTATCGAATTAACACGGTTCAAGAAACGTGTGGTCTCATCGTCTTCAGCGTGGCCAAGTTTGACTGAAACAGCAACGCTTCTCCTTTTGGATACCATACTCCTAGCATCAAAATTGTCCTCCAGATTCATGAGTCGTCGAGCCACATCCTTGCTGGACTCCAAAAGGTGATTCACATTGTTAGTCAGGTCGGTCCGGGACCCTTCGGCCCGCATTGCGGAGTCGCTGTCGGTGTCGATGTTTAGTTAGACCGGAGATAAATCGGAACAAGGGGTCAGGTTCAGGGCTTGCCTTTGCAAGATGTTGAGGATCAGGGACGCAGACAACTTAAAGCCCTGCAACCGCGCCAAGAGTGAAGTGATATCGGATTCCTTCCATGCCCACTGGAGGCGAGACCTCAGCGACAGGCGTGTGATGCTAAGCGAAAGATCTCCGAGAGAGTCGAGAGATTTGACGACATCCTCGAGGTCGGAAAATATGAGAACGCCATCAGTCAGCACGGCAACAACGTGGTCAACCTGAACGAGGGCGGCGCGCTGCATTGGGATGGACCCCAAGTTTCGTGTGAGGACCTGAAGCGCTGACAGGATGACGGCGATGCTTTGCATCTCTGAATGCACCTGTACAGCAACTTTGGGCGTCTCACGGGCCGCAGCGACGTATGGGGCCAGGGCCTTTGTAACAGCTCCTGCGGCGGAAAGGAGGCCGGCGATGGAGGCGGCGATACTCAATGGATCCATGCTGTACCGCAGGATTTGAATTGAGGATGTGAGCGGAAAGGTTTTGTGCTTCGGGACGAGCTGATTATCTCAGTCTCTTCTGGCTTCCCCGCTCTCTTTTTTTCAGGAGCACGCCTGTTTGCGTTCCGGGCGGCCTCTCAGCCGCAAAAGAAAGCCCAAGGCAGACTGCCCAAACCATGATAGTCTGACGAGCTAATCCCAAACTGAACAACATTAACTGGTTTCTGCCCGGCACGCTCTCCATAGCAACAGGGAGGCAGGCATACTTGGCAACCATGAATGGTGTGTGTTCTTTGTTTTGGCATGCCCATGCGGCGAACCTTGACAACTTAGGGATCCACGTTCAGACACTATCTGTAAGCCCTGAAAGCATTACTCGGTAGGAATAAAAGTTCTAAGGAAAAGACAAATGAAATAAAGGGAGTATTAAAAAGGGTAAAATTCTATTTAAACTGGAATTCGGAAACAGCTCTTAACAATTCTTAACTCCCTATTCCTCAAGCAGTCATGAAGTATTGCCAGCTCTGGCAAACACCACAATGTCATCGACACTACTAGTACGGCGCTCGAAGCTTCTTGTATAACCGCAATCCACGAGGGCAAGCCTGAGACCTTCCAATCTATCCAAGATGTTCAGTCCAATCAGCTTTGCTCCTCCCATTGGAATCCCATAAGATAATATAATATACTACTACTATGGCGACGAATATCAGCAAACACCCTGCTCTAGCCAAGAATATAGGAGACACCTATGTATGTCTCTAATGAAAAGCTCATATACAACTTCGAGAAGAAGCCATATAAATCTGAAGATCAAGGAAAAGAGCATGAGAGGCAATAAAAGGAGTAAATAGGGAGTGGTTAGCATCGGCACAGCCGGGGTTAGAAATACAAAAGCCATTACAAATAAGAGGAAGAGGACAGGGGACATAAGGAGTTGAAGATAACGCCCATGGTAGAATACTTCTCAAGGATCTCTTCGGTCTTGTCGTACCACCTCTCAGCAGGCGTCGCCACCCCACGGAGAATTGTTCCATAAATTTTGAGAATTGCCCACAACATTCCGGAGAACGATAACGATTCAATCCCGGGTGTTGCCGAGAGGCCATGGTCCATACCCCAGCAACCAAGAAGGCGATTGTTTGAGCGAAAAACAACATCTGATCGCCCAATTCCAATTTTGGCAAAACCGGCGGCTTTTGACAACGACGATGTCATCGACATTATCCATAAGTTCTTGTGCGTTGTCTGCCCAGAAAAATGCCATACGCCAGCAAGGAAAACATCTCGTTGGCCAACCAGCTCGGAAAGTAGAGTGTTGCGAATGTAAACGAGACAGGAGTGCCGTAGTATCCATACATCTTGGTATATGAGAGGATGGCAAGAATATCACGGAGCAGACGAGCGCGGACGGCGAGTCCGATAAACAGAATCAGGGCTTGGAGCCAGACCTTGTTCGTCGACAGAGC
Organism: Rhypophila decipiens; assembly: GCA_033297075.1. NCBI lineage: Eukaryota > Fungi > Ascomycota > Sordariomycetes > Sordariales > Naviculisporaceae > Rhypophila > Rhypophila decipiens. The sequence continues at coordinate 72,964 of MU858211.1, forward strand.
ACGGTTTCTCCTTTCCGAGTCGTCCGGGTTGGTGCTACTGGAGCCTCCAGTTCCCGTTATTATTTCGGACAGCAGCTTGGAGGTGTTCGATTGCAACCGTTCGAGCTGTATCCCGCACCGTATTTTGCGTCAAAGATATGGATAACAAACTCGGCCCAGAGAATCACGGTATCAAACAGCGCTGTCAAGGGAAAGATACGAACGTAGCGGCGGATCTCATCTGGAAATCCGATGCTGGAGCCAGGAGGATGCCAGGCCGATGTGATGCCGAGAACTAGGATGACCCAAAAAGATGTTGCTGCCGATGACAGGATCAGGCCGGTTCCCGTCTCGAGGGTAGCTGGAATCTCCATGTATATGAACAAGTTTCTGGAGCATGTTGGTGGAATGCAAGTGGATTTGATTCATGGGCGAAGTCGAAGTATGGCTATGGGAAATACTTTTGTGTTGGTTGGAGGTTGTTCACATGTACAACGCGTGCTGAGGATGCGAGTCCAATCGGGGCATGTTGGAGATATCGTGGCGTGATTTCCAGCCACACCGGAGGGCAAGTGGATACCTTGACTGTGGCTTGTGTCTCCTGTCCGCCCCGGATTCCAGAAGATACGGCAAATTCGGTACCATTCCCCATACGGAATAGCCAATCCCGAAACTTGTTAGTGCCATTCCCAGGCAGGGTTCCCCTGTCGCGTAGCAACCAAGCCGTTGGAACTCATGTGAGGAGGGTTTCACACACATTCTGACACTTGAAAGTTCAATCACGATCAGACGATTGATCTCATAATCTGGAATGAAATAGACAATGTGCAGTACCAATACACATCTCGAATGTCATTTCAGCAGAGAACGAATACCAAAAAGGCAACCCTACAAGTGCGATGGAGAAGGTGCACGAGTTGCTGAACATCCCAATTACCGGGCGGAAATACCCGATAATGCCTGAATCTCAATAAGATCAGCTCAGGGGTGTCATCTTTAAAGATCCATTGCTTGAAATTTTGCACTCCATCAATGATTGGCTCCGGCTCCACGATCTCATTCCATTCTTAGGCCCCTAACTTCGTTAAACTGACACGCATAAAACCGATCCTCACAAGCCCCCTCGTTGGACCCCCCTTGAAACGCCAATGCTTGCCCCACCCTGACTCCATTCCAATGGTACACGTGGTAAACAGTGCAAAATAACAACAACAACACGCCAGAGGGCGGTGAGCAGAACCATCATCTTTCAACAATCACCACGCGACCACTCTGTACGACTGCACGGCAACAAGACGACCAATCTTGTTTGTCTGTTTTTTAATTGTTCGGTAAAGGCTCACGACTCATGCACTGATGATGGCGTTACTCGGGGACAATGCAAACACCACTCACGGGGGCATGCGTCCCCCGAAACTCCGCGAGAAGTTCTCGAGTCTGATGCGAAGGAAGGGGTCGACCAAATCAAAGTCGCAGCTGACGACGACAACGACAACGACGGCAACGGCAACACCGAGAACGTCTGAACAGCTTGACCGTATCTTCAGCAAGAACGGTGCACCGCTTCTCGATGTGAACCTGGAGCGAACAAGGTCGTACCGGTTGGCCGAGGGTTGGTTGGACGATGAATCCAAGAAATCGCCATCGTCGCCCAACAAAAGGCGAAATGGGCAGGTAGGAGGAGGAGGCCGTGAACGGGAGCCGGAGAAGGAGGCAGAAGACCTGCGGCGACAGACCAAAACGCCAATTGCAGCCATGTTCTCCAAGAGCACCGACCAGCTGGCCAGCACGCTAGAAACCATCTCTTTCCGGAAGCCGATTCAGCCAGCGGCGGTCTCGACGACGATGCTCCCTGCAGCTGATAGTGGAGCAGCTACGTCCAGTGCCAAAACAACGAAGCAGGGACCTCACGTGAGTACAACAGCAGTACCAGTACCAGTCCCCGAGCCCGAGCTACAGCCGATACGCATCTCGCTCCACCACTCGATTGTGGAGGAGCCCGTTGCCATTACTCCCACTCCGACTCAGTCTCGCGGGCGGACGATGCAAGGGTCGTGGGGCATCCGACCAGTGGCAGATGCATTTGATGAAGCTCCCCAGCGGCACTCCATTCGTCAGGTAGGCTTGTTGCGGTCTGTAGGCGACAACACCACAGGCCTACGGGTCTCCGGTGGCGGAAACGGCAATGGAAACGGTGGTGGTAGCGCCGTCGGTGATAGTGCAAAGCGCTTCTCCGGACCATCCATTTCATCGCCGGTGCCTGTCCCAGTCCCAGAACCAACCATCAAAAAGAGCGTCGTGCCCTACAACATGTCCCGCAGCTCATCCCTGAATACGCCCGCAGCACCTTCGTCGTCGTTGAACCCGGACAATCAACGACAGTCATGGCAGGCACCTACCTCGGCACCCCGAACGAGCCAGGACGGCGGTATGCGTCCGCCTCCATTGCGCACGGCAAGCAGCCGCCCACCTTTAACCTCAAGTCGCCTCTCCTGGATCCGCGACCTCGAAAACAAGTCCACATCGTCCTCGTCCTCTTCCTCATCGGTACCAGAGCTTCAGCGACTAAAGAAGACCCCCGGTAGCGTCGGCGTGGCCGGCAAACTAGCCATGTTCGAGCAGATCCAAAAACAGACACAACCACCACTCACACCAGCTTTCATCAGCCGTTCCAACTCGAGAGCCAGCAGCCGCAGCCGCATGTCATCGGCAGCGTTTACCGATGTGCCCTCGGTGACTTCGGGTCCCGCTCACCAACTCTCCGAGGGCGGGCGGCCACTGTCATATGTCTCCATGTCCACGGCTCGCACATCGATGGATTCTGTCACGCGCGAATCCTTGTCCATTTCGAATCGGAATTCGGGCGTCATGGCGTATTATGACCAGGGCTTTCGGGAGAAGATGGAAGGTGTTGCTGGGGGATGGGCCAAGAAATTGGAGAAGCTTGCTGGTGGTGGCAAGAAGGATGGTAGTGACAAGGAGGACCAATCCCCGGTAGAACCCGAGGTGACGGACGGGTCAAGAACCGAGGTCGTGGTGACACCAGTGAAGGTGGAGGAAGATACAGAGCCTGAGTGGAAGGCTCCAGTGGCTTTGCCTTATTTGGCTGAGATTACTGGCGGAAAGAAGGACAAGGAAGTCAAGAATTTGGAGGTGGAGGTGGACCAAAAGTCTTCAGAAGAACCCATTGTGCTCGATGAATCGAAAACGGAGCCCGAGGTAGTAACAGCAATCGAATCGGAGGAACAGGGACCCGAAGAGGAAAAGACACCCATGAATTTGCCTCTCACGACGGAAATGCAGCCCGCAGCCAACGATGAGGAGGCTGCAGAGAAGAATGATGCTGTTGAGGAGGACAAGGTGGATCCTGCAGTGGAAAGTGGCGCTGTTGAGGAAGCGGCCGAGGCAAAGGAGCCCGTGTCTTTGGTTCTCCCTGCCGATTTCCAAGCTGTGAGCCACGAGGAGCCTGCAGAGGAAAGTGCTCTTGAGGCAGAGAAAGAGAAGGAACCTCTGGCTTTGCCGCTTCCAGCTGATGTGCAAGCTGTAAGCAACGAGGAGGAGCCTGTAACGAAGGTTGGCGCTGTTGAGGGGCATCAGGAGTGAGTGCATCCGCTATAAGTCTCATTGTCATCGCTGTAATGTTGGTCCAGCACCGGAGTTCAATATTGATTTTAAATTACATGTCGCTTTATATTTAATGAAAACACTTCAACTTGTACTCCTCAGCTGTGTTGCTTTTTGAGTCTTTGCAAGTCTGTGCATTCCATTCTTTACTTTCAATCTTCTCTCTTTTACTTTCTTAGACATTGGCATCCGAGTCTTTCACAGAAGTGGCCTCCACAAGCACTGCAACCACATAGCACAGCATTCATCGAGCAACATGAATGCTGCGATCGGCCGATATCGTGCAACATGAGAGAATTAAAGTCAAGACATCTATCATGTCTGTGCAACATTCACAAACGTAGACTATTCCGCCACCTTTTCCCCGAACCAAATACCTCATCACGCTTGCCATACGATTGTTTGACACAGATAACAAATATCAATCAAGCCCCGATCCTCGATCACCAGAGAAATTTAGCAGCAACTGAGACCATGGAGGATTTGGAGATCGCCGCGGCCGCTTTGCAGCTCACCAGCGTGGTCGTCCGGGCCTTTCGCGTGTGCATTCTTGCCATCGAGTTCTTCAACACTGCCCAACAGGTGGGCGCCGACGGAGACCTTTTCCGAACCGGCCTCGAGCTTGAAAAATACCGCCTCATGAGGTGGGCCGAAATAGTCGGGCTGCTCGACGACCACGACGACGAAAGGCAATCGCTGAACTGGCAACTGTCTGACATCATACTCGGGCAGCTCGAGTCCATCTTGACCTCAGCTGCTGTCCTAAAAGCTCGGTATTCCCTTGACGTGACCGAGGAGGAGGTCGATGCCACCGATGCACAAGCCCCTAAACAAGGCATACCCAGTCTCATCACACGTCTCAAGCCCAATCTCGGAACAATGGTCGCCAAGATAATCGAGAAACAGAACTCCCCGATCAAGAGGTTCAGATGCCAGGCGGATCGCGACGGGGGAAAGCTAAAGGCCTTCCTCGCCGATATCAACAACCTCATCAACAAACTGGAATTCCTGCTCGACCAAACAGGACAGAAACACGAAAAGGAGGAATACGACAGGCTCCTGCGAGAAGTCATCTCGCTCGCCACAACAGCAGCCGAAGCAGGCCAGGTCAAGGAATTCCTCGATGACGCCAGCCCGTACCACCGACAGGGACAAGAGTCGATAAACGCCACCGCATACATCAAGCAAGTCCGCCTCGTCCTCGGCGCCGACAAGCGGGACGACGAAGTGACGCCAAAATCCGCCAGCGACACAGTCGGCCTAGTGATGCCCAAGCTGGTCATACTGAACCGACCGCTCACGACGTGGCCCAACAAAGCGACTACCACCTTATTCCAAGCCAACCTCGAGTTCGCCACCTACCGGCAGAAGCAGGTCCTCATCCAATGGAAGCCGGTCGAGAGCACCCAGTGGGAGTGCTACACCAAGCAGATGAAGTGCCTCGCCGTGTTTCTGATGTCGCTCTCGGTCCACAAGTCGTTCCGCTCGCTCCCTTGCCTGGGACACTACCCCTGTCAGCCACAGGCGCGCCACGGAATAGTCTACGCCATGCCTGATGGCGGCAGCGGTGAGACTGATTGGGACTTCAAGACTCTCAGGGACCTGATCAAAGACCAGCCTTTTGTCTCTCTCAAACGACGCCTCGCGCTGGCCAAGACACTTGCCGACGTTGTGCTGCAGCTTCACACTGCTGGGTGGCTGCACAAGAATCTCTGCTCGAAGAATATCCTCTTCCTCGCGACCCGTGGATCGAGCGATGATGTCTTCCTGGCCTCGGAGCCGTACATCGTCGGGTACGAATACGCTCGGTCCGATACCAGCGACGCCGCAGTGGCCTTCACCCAGCTCCCAGACACCGAGCTCGAGGCGGACCTTTACCGGCACCCGCTGGCCCGCGGCGTGGGGCGGGAGACGTACCAGAAGCGATTTGACCTGTACGCCATGGCGTGCGTGGTTGTTGAGCTGGTCATGTGGAAGCCGCTTGTCGAGATCTTCAGCGAGCATCGTGTCGGGACTGGCGACAACGCCGATTTGAAAGATTTGATAGCTACTGCACAGGCGGCTAATGAGGTCATTGAGCTACCTGAGCTGAGGGACCTGTTTGAGAAGAATGAGGCGGCGGTGAGGGTATTTGAGCACCACGCTGGTCCTGCCGTATTAGAGATTGTCAGGGCTTGTTATTCTGCGCAGAAGCCGGAGGAGGGCGATGAAGGCCTGTTGACGGAGCAGATAGCGGCGGTTGAGAAGCTTGGGTGGTGCAGGTTGTGAATGGAAAGATGATGAAACGCAGTATGCACCGGAGTGCATGGGTCACGGTACCTACATGCACGTCGCGGTTTGTTAATGTCATCTTATCTACTACTTAGGTGTATGGGAAGACGATGGAAAAAACGTTGTAAATGGATTTCTTTTTCTCTTCCCTGTTCATTCTTTGCAGTTTCGTCATATTTCCTGACTTTAGAAGTTGATCGCTGCTATCACTTCTCCTTGTCCCAACCAACTAGACTCAAGTTGCTCAACAGAGGTATTAATATTTGTGCTGATTTTTGGAGGACTCACAGACTATGATACTGTGTCTGAAAATGGATTTATTATTGAGGATCGCCAGGGCATGCGAAAACATGGAACATACACGCTATTGGCATTTGGGGGAGGGGGGTTCTTTTTCTGAGAAAGAAAACAAAAAAAGGAAGGAAATAGAAAAGCTTGTGCTTGGAAAGCTTGGCCCTGGATTTGGCAGTGCAGTCTCCCATGCCCCTTATCTCCATAGACTACCAGGTACTCAACTCTCTTTGTCAAAGATATCTCAAGCTAAAAGCACAAAGCCTTTGAATGCCCTATTACTTACGAAAGATATCCTTCTCTTGTTCCTGAAGATTCCGTTATGCAATACACTTGTACAAAGCTGTTCTTTCCACGTAGAGGAAGGGGTATTAGTTTGTTGCTAGCAAGCCTCATTTTCATCTTCCCGGTATGCCAAAATGACTGTGTGACTTGCAATCTTTTGAGCGCTGTCTTCGAACCCATTCCCCGTCATAGTAGCCTTATCCACCGTCTTCCGCATATAATTCTCCCTCAGTCCCGCTAGTTCGTACATAGTGATGATGCGACAGGCTAGCGCCGAGGCGACGAACCGAGCAATGAGTTTAAGTGCATCCCGGGGTCCAATGAAGAGCATGGAGGACAAGGTAAGTGTCCCAAAGATAATGTGCAGGACACTGACGACCGAGAGTATCCAACCGAGTATGATGTAACGCTTGCTCTCGTCAGCCGGTTCGACATGGAATTTTCCGTTATTCACCGATAGTCGGAACTCGCATTTGATGCGGCGCACCAGCAAGTGGACCCATGTTTCTGGCTTCTTACACTCTGCGTTGTTGCACTCTGGCTTGTGTTTGCACTGTTTGACTCGTCGTACGCGTAGTCGATGCCAGCCAAATCCCATGAAATAGAGAAAAATTACACTGGCGCTCCATAAGAACGGCATCAGAACCCATTCCGAAGCAAAGAGGCAAATTGCCTGTGTGCCGAGCTCATAGGCCAGCATTGAGACGTTGGCGGTGGCTGCGAATGCGGTCGTGTATTGGATGATAACCAAGAGGGCTCGAAAAGTTGACGATTTTCCAGAGATGATTCCCGGACGATAATGTTGTGGGCGATGCTTGCTCAGGATCTCGACGGGGTCTTTGAACTCGAAGGCTCGGCTGAGGTAGACGGAAGGGGACCCGCAAGCGAGCATCAGCGAGAGGAATGGACGTTGGCCGATGACTGCTAGCGTGGCACTCTCCTCGGTGCTGGCGCCGAGGATGGCCAGAATGGTCGGAGTCAGACCGAGAAAAACTTGGGCACTCTGCATGTTGCTCATTATGAACTGGGGCATGCTATCGAGTAGACACGAGACCACGGGTTGGACAAGAGTAGATGCCGTGCCGCCTCCCTCATCCCAGTATATGGTGGCATTCGTCGCGGTGTCATAGAGGTAGTGTTCATACTCGCTGCTGCAATGTCGAGACAGGAGTTTTTCGAAGACGAAACCGTACTGGTTAAACCATCGCTGGAATTGGATTCTGTGATGCCAGCTCGTGACGCCCTCTGCAGATGCTGGAGTCCCCACAGTCCAGAGTAGGGCAAGGGTCATAGGAAGACCAAGAAGGTTCATGGCAAGCAATTGCTGTCAATCTGTCTAAGGAAGAACTAGAACAGACGCAACACTCGGTCATGGTGTGGGGTCTCTGACAATTTAAGTCAACGAGACAGCATGACAGTAAGGCCTCATGTTCAACCCTGCCAACCCTGCTACAACCTTTCCATCCAAGGCCTGAAATACCGGCCTCAGCTGAATTACTCATATCCATAATATGGCCTGGATTGGGCGGTTTGCACACACAATGCTGAAGTCGGAAACGGTGTGGCTGCAGTGGCTTCTGAAGCAAGACTCTTGGCTGTTTCTGCTGGGCGCGTAATTTGTCATGAAATTCAGATTGCCCGCACGACTCGTCAACGAGAAGAAAATAACCGCTCTGCATGCAAATTTGGGGAATTTCTATTATCAGAGTTTCATGATTCTTCCTGTGCTATACAGGTATATACTCTGCCAAGGCGGTATTCTGGGGCTTTATGCGTTGCTTGGTATCACATTACCACCGGCGGAGGCTCCCCTCCAGCCACTGTTCCACCCAAATCGCAAACAAACACCTCCCATCCTCAAGCTCAGCGACGATCTCAAACTTGTACTTGCCCGTCTCCACAAACATGCCTGGGATCCAGTAATCAGTCAGAATATCGTTGCGCCCTGTTCCTGGCGCGGTCAAGGAGTCTACGTGTCTCCCCTGTGAATCACGAATGGCCAGGTGTGCCTCGTCGGCCAACTCGGCTGTTCGAAGCGGGATTGTGTACAAGCTCTTGTCCTCATTCTCATTATCGCCCTCTGGATGGGTTAATGACATGGTGATGTTGAGTTTTGCTGCAGCGAGCTGGTCTGCTGTGATGTCGCCTGCATGCGATGAAGGAATCTCGCCGCGCAGGAGGACAAAGAAGACTTTATCCCTATGGGTAGAAATTCGCGAATTAGAATTTGTTCAGGTTGGTAGGTAGGAAAGGCGGTTATACATACACTGGAATGGGCGAAGGCGCAATCTCGAGAAAGTCAATCACAAATATCTGGTCTTTTTTGGGGACGGGCCCGTAAAAGGCATCATTGTGTCCAGGGACCCCGATCTTGATTGCTGCAGCCCCGTTTTCTGCCATAGCCGTTTCCAGGTTGAGAACCTGTTGCTCATGTGCCGAAGCGATGGGGACGTTGAGGATACTGGCTGCGAGTATTGACAGAGAGTGTAGCGATAGTAATCTCATCATTCTCATGGTTTGAGACAATACAAACAAGGACAATCGGTTTCTCTTGACTGGATCTTAAGTTGAAGCTGGATCCATGTTGAGGTGAACTGCAATGGTAATGATATCTGGGTGGGTATGTGTTGAGGATGAAAGAAGGATTGCAAGCTGAATACGGCAGTACGGGTAGCTGGAACACCTGGCCGGAAAATGGCCGCAGTTCCGTGCCACGCGGCCGCTTTCGTCCCAAGGTTTCGTATAAGCGCCCGTAACCGCGACTAGGCCGCCTATTCTTAGTGTAAATCTTCGCCCCCACTGGCAACGAGCTTTAACACAGGTCCACTTAGGGCTGATCCCTCACCTTGCAATTACGGCCTACAGGCATGGGCCGCATGGATTCCATATATGCTGGTAGTTATGTGCCGACGGTATTTCACCTCCACACTTCTATGTTCTACCTCGTGAATTGGTAGAAAGAGAGTACCCCAGAAGGCTGATGCGGCGGGGAGAACCAAAGTACCATTGCGGCCAGAACCATGAAACTTGGGGCGGGTGGCACAGCCGCCGATAGAGCATGTTCAACAACATTACCGATTTCCAAGACTGGTAACCTAAGGTGCAATATGCACTCTACGCCTCTCGCCAAGTGATCATCATTCATCTAAACTCTACCACGTCCATGCCACTGAAACAAGGGTCTAAGGATGGGCCTAAAAAGGGCATCTAGCCAAGTTCAATGCCATTAATAACATGTCAGCACGGCTCTGCCCTATAGTCCTGATCGACGACGACCTGCTCTGGGCGTCTATGCTCCGCCGTCCCTCCTTCCGTAATCGTCGGCCGTTATTGCAAACTGCAACGGCGTCTAAGGTCTTCCGACCTTGCCCCCAGCCATGTGCCACACCAATGATCACTTGGGTTTGGCCTCAGCCTCTCGAAGAGCCACGGGATTGACCCTGCCGGTGATCATTAAGGGGATTCAATCACTACGAGTAATGGAATCATCTGCACAGAAGGAATCTTATCCTGCTATGGTGAGCAACGCCTCATCCTTAGCCCTAGCTTAGAGACCATGCCTCACAGCTTCATCCATAGCTTCCAAGATGCCAAAGTTACCAAGGTACGGTCTCGCCGTACTAGGGGCAGCATAGTATATAATACAGAAGAGTTTGTCTTCTCTAGGTTTAACTCAGACTATCAACCACATCATCATCATTAACATCATCTTACTCATCTATTTTCTATTTACCTTACACCTGTCCTACAGCTCTTAGGTCTCTCTCTACAAACCTTAGCGACTCCTCACTCTGGGTTATCTCTCTATACCACCCATTATACCACCCTCTATACTACCCTCTATACCGGCGTCTATTCACCACCCGTCTTAGAACGTCCCCCAACTCTTCACCATTATGACATTAAAGTCTTCCTGCTTCAGCCTGGCGGCACTGGCTGCCAGCGCCCTAGTAGCTGCCCAAGAGGTTGACATAGCTACCGAATTGCAGAGGATGACTGACGCTCTCAACAGCGGGGACTTTGTCGAATACACCAGGCCCAACCAAAAGGTCACAGAGTTCATCACACTAGGAGACTCGTACACCGCTGGCACGGGCAGCAACGGAGATAAGGAAAAAGTCGGCGGAGCCGCTGTCCGCGGCAAGCGAGCCTACCCTTTTCATATGCGGGACGACACAGACAGTTGGGACTTCATCAACGGGGACAGCACAGTTCCACGGCTCACCTTCTCCGCCTTCACAGGAGATACTTCGGTCGAGCTCATCACTCAACAACTCAAGCCCGGGGGCTACAAGGACAACAACTGGGACCAAGCCAGAGACATTCCATTCGGCCACCCGCAGCTCGGCGTCCTGACGATTGGTGGCAATGATGCCAAGCTGTCAACCATTCTCAATGACTGCATCTACCGGGCTTGGAGACCTGGTAACTGTGACGACACGCTCAACAGCCTCGAGGCCGAGATCCAGAACGGACACCTCAAAGAAAAGATCAGCCTGGCCATGTACAAAGCCGCCGAAGCAGGAAGACATGGCGGCGGCGCCGAGCCGCGCGAGGCTTTCCAGCTCTATGTGCCAGGCTATATTGCCTTCTTCAACCACGACAACCCCGACTGCGACAGTGTCGACTGGAAATGGTGGACTCACCTGGGCGACCCTGTGCCCCTGACCGTGGATCTGCGCAAGCGGCTCAACCAACTAGTCGAAGAGGTAAACACACTCATCAAGGATGCCGCCAGCGATCTGGGAAGGATGGGCGTCATCTTTGTCGACGGATTGCAGCGCGAGTATGACGGACATCGCTACTGCGAGCCAGGGCACACCAGCCAGGAAATGACGGACGCCGAGGTCTGGTTCTGGTCCCGCTACAGCAAGACCGACTCGGACCAGGAGGACGTCGGGGGCTCCTCGGTCGAACAAGAACTGCTCGACTTTGTCTTCCCCGGCGCCGGCCACGTGGCAGCTTCCATCGCCGAAGGATCCCCGCCCCCCTGGGAGTGGGAAGGCGCAGACCAATACCCCGATTTCGAAAGTCTCCTCCGTGCCATGGCCCAAGCCGAGGGAGATGTCAACATCCAGGCAGAAACGCCCTTCAACTTACTTCGTTCGTTTCATCCCAAGGGCACCGCCTACCAGAAACACGCTGAACTGCTTCTGGCTGCCATCGCCGACAACAGAGCATCTGTGAGCTCGAACCCGGACGCAAAGATGGAGTTTCTCACACGCTGCAAAGACTGGTTCATCGACAACCATCTAATGGTGGCGACCTGTACAGATAGTACGGGCGTAGAGAAGAAAACCCAGTCCGACTTGAACCTCTGCATCAAGTGGGTAGGACCGGATCAACTTGTGCCCTCGACAGAGCAAGAGTACGTTCCACCTACCTTCCCCAAGAATGACCCTGACTAACTTGTAATACCTTACAGAGCCAACTTCAAAGACCGCTGCAACGAAAACTGCTTCTTCAACACCCTCTCGCCCGAGATCACCAACCAGCTGTGGTGCGTGTGCTCCGAAGAGAACAACGACAAGGGCTTCATGAACCAGGCTTCGATTAAGATCGAGACCCTGATCGGCGTGCTCGATAATGGTCACATGATCTGCGAGGGACACATCAGTGCCCCGTCGGACCGTAACCCTCCGCCCAAGGCTACTCGTCTGGGCAGGAGGATTGAAAGGGGCGGGAGGCTGTGAGCAAGACTTCCACTTGAGATGAGCAGATACATCCTCTTTCCTTTTTCCTAGACAGTTCATGTTTTGCTTTAGGCTATTTACAAAACAAACTGGGTGCATAAGCGGATTTCGGAGTCAAGGGTTGGGTTGGAGGTCGGGGGGGAGCTGGGAATATCTTTGTATTTTCATTTTCATTTCATAGCAGAATACCGGGACATTCATACATCACTACCTGTACCTAGTGTGCAAGTGCAATTCTGTAATGTCAGTTATGTCCTTCCATAATTCCAGCATATGATCGTACAATCTAAAGATCCCCGATCATAACCTTTCCCTTTTTTGACGCCATCCCCAGATGACCCTCATGTTCCTCCGGCTGAATCTGCTCAGCAATGGCATTCAACCAAGCAGCAAGCCTTACTCCCGCCTTGGCAACCTGCTCCTCAGCGAGCTCTTTATTCTCCTCGTAATACTCCTCTGACAAATCATTTTTGTCAACAAACTTGACTCCTCTCGCCAAAACATGACTACACACCAGGGCGTTGGACTCCTTGGTCCATTGCAGGATACACTCCTCCCCGGCAGTGACATCTGCACATTCATCTTCCGGTCCGTTCGTTGTTGCTCGAGATTGAGCCCGCTCAAACAATTCATCCGCCCATTGTTTAGCGGCCACTTTTTCGCGGGGATTGTCCATACTAGCTGGGAGACCGCGCAACTTGTGAATAATACGGCCGTCCCAAACGGAATGGAGGTTCAAGTTGCTATGCTCGCAGGTCGGATTGCGTTCTTTGTTCCAGCAGACTTTGACGCCGTTTCCGCCTTCTTCGAACCCCATCGCGTGGAGCGGTTGATGCAGGTCGCCGATTAGATGGAGGAGGAACATTGTTGCGTTTTTGCGGTCCACTTTGCGTTTGTCTTGGTCGGAGGTGTCGAGGAGGATGTTTGTGTAGTTGAGGATTGCAGAGACGATACAGCCTTTCTTGTCTTTACAGTCGTCTGGCCATTCCACTGTGCAGTTTTGGGGGGGATCATCACCCTTTGGATCTGATGGTGTTTTTGTTAGTACCCGATTACGATCATGGCGAGGAACACTGCATACTGATGTAATATCGTTTCTTTGCAAATTGTCCTCCGATTTTGGCCACCTCCCTGGCGTCTTTTTAACAATGCTAAACCCACCCCCAACCCGGCTACATACCCCTGTTGCCTTTTGCCTCACGACTCCTTGGCATTAATGCCAAGAGT